>PVIU01007112.1:0-94785 GCA_004026605.1 Ondatra zibethicus | reverse complement strand
CACATGTGTGACTTTGTTCCGTTATCATGGAACTGTCACATGTGTGACTTTGTTCCGTTATCATGGAACTGTCACATGTGTGACTTTGTTCCGTTATCATGGAACTGTCACATGTGTGACTTTGTTCCGTTATCATGGAACTGTCACATGTGTGACTTTGTTCCGTTATCATGGAACTGTCACATGTGTGACTTTGTTCTGTTATCATGGAACTGTCACATGTGTGACTTTGTTCCGTTGTCATGCTTTTCCTCTTCCACTAAAGTGTCATGTCCGAAAGAACAGGGGAGTACTTCCTTTTCTTGAGACAGAGTCTCACCATGTAGACCAGGCTGGTCTTAAGTTCATAGAGATCTGCCTGCCTCTGCCTTTTGAGTGCTGAGATTAAAGGCCCAGCCTCTAGTGATTCTTTTTTGTTTTTCCCGCAATTTTTATTTTTCTATTCAAAAATTGACACTTCCTCCCCTTCTCCCATTCCTCTCCCACTCTCCCACCAACCCTCCTCCCTCCCCTTCCATCCTTAAGAGAGGGCAGGGTACCCTGCCCTGTGGGAAGTCCAAGGCCTTCCCCCCTCCATCCAGGCCCAGGAAGGTGTGCATCCAAGCAAACTAGGGTCCCAAAAGCCAATACATGCAGAAGAGACAGGTCCCAGCGCCATTATTGATGGCTTCTCAGTCCATCCCTATTGGCAGCCACATCCAGAGAGTCTGGCTTGATCACATGCTCGTTCAGTCCTGGTCCAGCTGGATTTGGTGAGCTCCCATTTGATCAGGCACACTGTCTCCGTGGGTGGACCAACCCCTCGCGGTCCTGACTTCCTTGCTCATTCTCTCCCTCCTTCTGCTCTTCAACTAGACCTTGAGCTCAGTCCATCGCTCTGATGTGGATATGGGCCTCTGTCTCCATCTCCATCCATCGGACAAAATTTCTTTATATGTTACTTGACCTTTTTCCTTTGCAGCTCTTAGTATTCTTTCTTTATTCTGTATGTTTTGTGTTTTGATTATTATATGGCGAGGGGATATTTATATGATCCAGTCTATTTGGTGTTCTGTATGCTTCTTGTACCTTCATAGGCATATCCATCTTTAGGTTGGGAAAGTTTTCTTCTATAATTTTGTTGAATATATTTTCTGGGCCTTTGAGCTGTACTTCTTCTCCTTCTTCTACCCCTATTATTCTTAGGTTTGGTCTTTTTATGGTGTCCCAGATTTCCTGGATGTTTTGTGATGAGAATTTGTTGGATTTGTTGTTTTCCTTGATCAATGAGTTTATTTTCTCTATCGTATCTTCAGCATCTGAGATTCTTTCTTCTGTCTCTTGTATTCCATTGGTTATACTTGTCTCTGAAGTTCCTGCTCGTTTACCCAGATTTTCCATCTCCAGCTTTCCTTCAGTTTGTGTTTTCTTCATTGCCTCCATTTCAGTTTTCAAGTCTTGAACTGTTTCCATTACCTGTTTAATTGCTTTTTCTTGGATTTCTAGGGTATCTTTGAGGGATTTATTCATTTCTCCTAACTTTTTGGTAGTCTTCTCCTCCGTTTCTTTAAAGGAGTTTTTCACATCCTCTTTAATGTTCTCTATCACTTTCATAATGTTACGTTTAAAGTCAATTTCTTCTACTTCTTCTGGATTAAGTTGTTTAGGTCTTCATGTTGCATATTCGCTGGATCCTGGTGTTATCATGTCGCTTTTCAGGTTGTTGGAGGAGTTCTTGCATTGGTGCCTGCCATCTCTTCCTTTGATTGCAGTCAGGAGAGTCTTGGCGGCTTGGTCTGAATTTTGTTGTGGCTGTGTACTTGGGGATTTTTCTTGTTCTGCCCTCTCTTGGGTCCCCTCAACACTGGAGTTTGCTCTCAGATCCCCTCCTCCCTGATGTAGGCTGTGGTGGTGGATCTAAGGACCCTCTCCGGATGGATCTGCTGGTACTGGATCAGGAGCACTTGTTGGCCAAGGACCTCGCAGACATAAGGGCGGCGGGCTTGGTGTATGCTGGCTTTGTGGAACAAAGAAACCCCTGCAGCCTCGCATTCACCACTTTGTCCCCAGAGCCTCAGCCCTGAAGCAGGCTGAGTTGGGAGATCCTTGGACCCCGCAGATGGAAAGGGGTGCTTGGAGGCAAGCTGGGGTGGGATTAAGTAAGAAAGCCAGTAGCCAGGGACAAGCCCCGCTGAGTGGCCAGAAAGGTTAGGGGATTGGAGTGTGCCTGTGCTCCCTTCCCGGGGCGTCTGGGCGGTCGGGCGGGGGGCACACTTACCCCTCTGCTGGATCTGCTGGAACTCTCTAGCAATTCTTTTAAAAATATTACACCTGTATGAACACATGGCTAACCACATAAAAAAATGTCCATAATTCTGGGTAGTGAGATAATTACTCATACAAACAATCTTACCCCCCAATCTCTTAAATCCCCCAGATCGTCACTTTGTTCTACTTTGCAGCCATCCACTTGCTCTTAAATTCCCCTGCCAGAGCTTTTTCTGCTCAGTCACATCTCCATCCCTCTACTTCAGCGACTCTGCTGACTACAACTTAATCAGGGGCCTGACTTCTGTTTGGGTGGTTTCCTGCCAGACCTACCATTATACTCTTCAACTTTCCCTTGCCTGCCAGGTTCCAGGCTGCCTGGCAAGGACTTAGGTATTTACCTCACCTTCTAGCTATGTCTTTGTCTTCTAGCTATTTCTGTTCCTGCTGCACCCCAGGCTTTTGAGGGGAAAATGTTTCACTTTGAAACTCTTCCTGTATAGCCTCAAACTCAGCATCTTCTTGCCTCCACCTCTGAGTGCTAGAGTTAAAGGCATATGACCCCATACCTAATTAAAGATTCTTGAGGATTTTGTCTCTGTGTGTATTCTTTTTTTTAACCCCCGCTGGCCTAGAATTCACCATATTCACCAGTCTGGCCTAAAATCACAAAGCTTTCCCTGTCTCTGCTGGAATTAAAGGCATTCACTACCATGCCTGACTCTGTGTGCGTTCCTTTCTTCTGTGAATGGAAGTTTACCTGTAACTTAAAAATTATTTTCATTGAGTCACAATTTTGAAGCTACAAAGACCTCAGGTAGAAGTAGGTCCATACATTATTTTATAGATGGGAACTCTCTATTGGAACACCATATGTATTTGTTAAAGTTTCCATGGCAGAGTTACCTTAGAGGATCGATTGGAGCCATGGAATGCTGCAAAGATCATATCATGCAACAGATATCATACAAGATATTTATTGGAGGGCACACAGAGAGGGGGTGAGAGGGAGAGAGAGACACAGACAGAGAGAGAGAGTCAGAGACAGAGAGAGCCATGATCATGATGGCAGGGACCTTGAAGGGACATAAGGGCATAGCATCTGAGCATAGGGAGAACGCTTAACTCATGGCTCCGTGGAAACGTGTTGAATTTAGCGGTTGGTAATGACGTGGCTACTGGTGGTGAGTGACTGAAGGAAGGCTGGAAGAACACCTGGTTTCTAACAATATTTCTAGCAAAAGAATGGTCTAGTGGCAGAAGATATTTGAACTTGGGTTCTAATATTTACCAGTTGTGTGGTACTTAGGCAAAAGTCTTGACAACTGGGTCCCCAGTTTTCTTAATTTATTCTTTACATACCAGTCCTAGTTCCCCCTCCCTTCTCTGCTCCCAGTCCTCTCTCTTCCTCCCACCCACTCCTCAGAAAGGGTAAGGCCTCTCCTGGGAAGTCAACTAAGTCTGTCCCATCACCTCACTGAGGCAGGACCAAGCCCCCCCTCCACCTGTGCCTAGGCTGAGCAAGGTATCTCTCCATAGAGAGTGGACTCCACAAAGCCAGTTCATGCATTAGAGTTAGATCCTGGTCCCATTGCCAGTGGCCCCATATACTGCCCAAGACACACTATTGTCACCTGTATTCAGGGGACCTAGTTCTGTCCTATGCAGGCTCCCTAGTTGTCAATCCAGAGTCAGTGATCTTGCACTAGTTCGGGTCAACTGATCCTGTGGGCTTCTCCATCATGGGCTTGACTCCCTTCGTTCATGTTATTGCTCCTCTCTCTCTTTGCCTGGAGCTCAGTCCAGTGGTCGGTTATGGATCTCTGTATTTGCTTCCATCTGTTTCTGGAAGAGGTTTCTACTTTCTCTGCAGTTGTGGGCTGGAGGCTGGTTATCCTTTGCTGGTATCCACTTATGAGCGAGTACATACTATATTTGTCTTTCTGGGTCTGGGTTACCTCACTCAGGATGATTATTTCTAGTTCCCGTCCATTTGCCTGCAAATTTCAAGATGTCATTGTTTTTTTACCTCCAAATAGTACTCCATTGCGCAAATATACCACATTTTCTTTATCTGTTCTTTGGTTAAGAGGCATTTAGGTTGTTTTCACATTCTGGCTACTATGAATAATGCTGCTGTGAATATAGTTGAGCAAATGTCCTTGTGGTGTGATTGTGTCTCTTTTGGGCATATGCCCAAAAGTGGTATTGCTGGGTCTTGAGGTAGGTTGATTCCTAATTTTATGAGAAATTGCCATACTTATTTCCACAGTGGCTGAACAAGTTTGCACTCCCACCAGCAATGCAGGAGTGTTCCCTTTACCCCACAACCTTTCCAGCATAAGTTGTCATCAGTGTTTTTGAACTTAACCATCTGACAAGTTAAGATGGAATCTCAGAGTTGCTTTTGTTTGCATTTCTTTGATGACTAAGGAGAGTCCCATGTATGAAGGGAAGAAAGAGAAGAGGGAAAACCTGGCTACTTCTGCTTCCTTCTCCTTCTACTCCTCTTCTTATCTCCTTTCCCTCTTCCTCCTTTCATTTTAATCCCCTGTCTTTAAAATTGCCCCTTCCCCATCCCATTTCTTTTCTTACTTTCTTTGGGGTAAAACATTAGCAATTCCTGCTGGTTTAGCATTTGTCTGTGGATTAAAATTATTTGAGCCCAACTATACAACAGTAGCAAAATAAAAACATTACCTGGAAATTCCTGAAAATGGCTCCCCAAGGAAGAGTAAGGGAGAGAGCAGACTGTGGGGTAGGGGTGACACTGTTATTGGTGTAGGGGTGACTCACTTCTGTATTCCTGACACTTAGAAGGCTGAGGCAGGAGGACTGCTGTTGGGGTAAGGTCATGGAGGGTTCACAATGACTTCAGGGAACGAGTGAAATCCTGTTTCAAGAAAGATCTACAAATGAACTGGGACAGAAATATCAAAATGTTTCAAAGTTAAGGGGGCCAGGAGACAGCTCAGTTGGTAGAGAATGTGCTGGGCAAGCATGAGGACTTGAATTCACATGCCTAACAGCCGCGTGAAAAGCCGGGCATGGGCGTATGTGTTTCTAACCCAGCACTGGGGAGATAGAGATAGTGACAGGAGCATTCTTGAACGTCACCAGCCAGACAACTCAGCCAAATCAGAGATCTTCATAGTCAATGTGAGAGCCTATCTCAAATCATAAAAGTGGCGAATGACTACGGAAAACACAGTGCCAACTCCTGGTAACACACACGTGTGCACGTGCGCACGTGCGCACGCGTGTGCATACACACACACACACACACACAAATACACACAGATCTCAAAGATTAATGAGGATTTTGCTAATGTGAGAATAAAGCAGGATCACTTGCTTCTGTGGTAGAGGAAATGGGACTCCTGGAAGTGATAATAGTAAGACTAGGAAGTGTGTTGTGTTGACCCATTTCCCAAGACTCTCACCATCCCATATCAACTGTAGAGAATAACACGTTCATTAGCTTTCCTTGCCTCAAGACTTAATACAATGACAGACACGTTGTAGAGCATCAAGAAGTTAGGTGACTATACATCCTGGATGTTCTGCTAAAATCAACGCATTGTCACTGTCAAAGTGTCCAGTTTGGAAGGCAGGTTACATGGCTATCTTATGAAGATCTGTCGGTGTTCGTGGAGGGCACGCAGGATCCTGAGTGTGAGTAAGGATAACAGTTCAATGTTTTCTCAGCCATAGAAACACTGGAAAGCATTAGAAAATACCAATTGCTCAGGCAAGTGTTTCTCACATTATGCTGTCCTGGATGCGTGTAGGGGTTAATAAAATAAGACACTCAAATGCTTCATGGAAAACAAATCCCTGCCTTTTCTGCTATTGAACGAATTTCAACTGATTTCCTACTATGAACAGTGCTGGCCCTAGGATGCAGAGCTCATTGGACAAAGCCAGCGTCTGGGAAGGACGTGAAGTACACAGGAGAGGTTTCCAATTGCGTGTCTTAAGGCGTGGTTAATCACACATGCAGTGCATTAAACAAGGGAGAAAGAGACTACTTAGATGAAGAGTAGAGAGGAGGTGGTAGTATTGCCACAGTTACAGCCCATGGGCTCGACGACATGGGCACAAGCACTCATCAATTCTGCATCATCGGGCAATACAGAGCCTTTCGATAATCCTGCTGCTTTCGCATTGATCCTCACCCTTGAAGATTATTTCCATCCCCAAGTGTAAAGAGCTGTGGATGGAGGGATCATTGGTAGAATCACTGGGTTAGAATAACGTCTTCCCACTGATTAGTCTGCTATTTGTAGATAGTTCAGTAGATAAGAAGGAGAAGGACAAAGCCGAGAGCAAACAGCACTGCCGTCTCTTCCCTTTTCTCCTAATAGTACTTTTTTTGTTGAGGAGAAATGTATTAACATGTACAGAGAAGGTGTCTTCTCTTGGCTCTAGTTCAGCTAGAGGAGCCTTCCTAATAAGGCTTCCTAATAAGCTCAGAATAACATCTTTGGCAGCTACTGTGGTTATGGGATGTCTTCTGCCAGTAGGGGGATATCTACAGGGAAGTAAAAAAGAGAGAGCCGAACCAGTTATCTGGAGATAATATCTGTTTCAGTCATGCAAAATGCAGCATATGTGGGTCAAAGTCACTTTACAGTCAGAAAAAATAGTAAGCCTTAAATCGATAGTAAGTGCTGCATTGGAAGAAAATATGACTTGTGTAGTCCTTATCTTCAGATTTGAAATTACATATTTTTCTTTAACTCTAAGTCTTATGCTGTTTCTATAAGTGAATAATTTTTTATTTACGTAAGTTTTTTAGTACTGTATTATATAGAACTTTTTGTGCTACTAAAGTTTACTTATCTTACTCTCTGGGAGAATTCCTCTCTCTCTCTCTCTCTCTCTCTCTCTCTCTCTCTCTCTCTCTCTCTCCCTCTCCCTCTCCCCCTCCCTCCCTCCCTCCCTCCCTCCCTCCTTCCTTCCTTTTCTTTTCTTTATCTTTTTTTGAAGTAGAGTCTTACTGTGTGGTCTTGGCTTGTTGGCTGGCCTTGAACTTGGTATTTAGACCAGGCTGGGCTCCAAATCAGAGAGATCGTCCAACATCTGCCTCCCAAATGCTGGGATTTGAGAACCCATATCTTTTTGAAGGAGAGTGGTATGAAGCATGTCCGGTGAGACAAAGAGGTGGCCTTTGAGAGAGCGAAGTGCAGCTGTCAAGGGGTCTGCTGAAAATAGTGCATCTCAAGATGGCTAAGACGTGTGATGCTTTTGCTTGAGGAAGCTTTTTCTGTGATAAAGCAGTGTGACCACCACAGTGAGAAAGTACCAGCCTTGAAATGGGAGCAAAGGGACTTGGGGACTAAAATAAAACTAAACCAAATGGTGGAAACATGCTCAACTCCTTAATTCAACTGATTAGAGCCAACAGGCGCCACCGTGTAGAACATTTGCTCCTGTCCCAGATGCCATTAAAGCAGCGGCAGAGCTATTTCTAGGCTTGGCTCCAGACTGATGGGGTGAACTCACAGTGGAGTCAGTTTCAGCCTGGAGCCACCGTGTAATGGTGCAGACTGCAGTCACTGCAAAGCCTTTGGGCATCTAGTGTTTTCGGGAGCACATGCCTGCTTCGAAGAGCTGTCCTAGCCCTGAGGGAACATTACTTCAACCCCAATACCAACACAGCCCAAGTTCCTACCTATATCTCAGCCTTACTCTGCAGTAAGCATGTTTGCTTAGATTCAAAAGCTCTTAGAAGTTGTTTATGTATACCAAGCAGGGAAAGTATTAATCATTGCCCTCCTAGAAGTTACACCCATTACTGTACTGGGTACAAAAAGAAAAAGAAAAAGCTTTCTGCTACTATTTTAGGCTCTGGAACAGTAGTTGCCAATATGAGAAAAAAGATAAAAAAGTTTTGTTCTAGGTCAGTGTATGGACCATTTGATAACCCTCCACTGACCTGTTTCAAATCTACACTCTGCCCAAGACCCAGTCCTTAATTGTTCTGCCTCCTAGAAATGAATTCTTGAATTTTAGATGTTCCTTACCTCATAAGGGGAGATGACATCCTGATAAACACAGTGTAACTTAAAAATATTCTAAATAAAGAATGCATTCACTACATCTGACAGAGCTACGTCATTACTTGACAACACGGCATACTATGGCGTACCTGTGGTGTGCTCTTCTGACTAAGCAGCTGGATGCCCTCACAGCATTTCCCAAGCACCAGGAGAGAGTATGGTGCAGGGAGTAGCTCATTAGCTCAGGCAACAAGTCAGACTCAAAACATAAAACATGTTATCTGCTGAATGGGCATCATTTGGACTACATGGTAAAGCCCCAAAGTCCTGTGTAACGATGTCAGAGTTCAAGGGTCATTGCCTGAGAAGAGGGAGTGTGTGGAAGGCGTCTAAGAGTCCTGAGTGCTAACATCCTTTCTGTAGAGATGGGAGAACACTTAAGTATTAAAGGTGCCATTGATAGAATGTCCCCAAATTAGCATGGTCAAACTTTGCTGTTTGTGACTGATGAATATCAACCCTGTTTTAGAGTCTGGAATGGTTTTTCTAGCAATTTCACTGAAACTTTTGTTGAACATTGTGCTCAGCACTGGAAGTTATGCAGGTTAGATGGACATGAATCTGTAGAATTCTGGGGGCCCTTTATAAAATAATTGCAAATGTAAAACCAAAGGCAAAGAGGACAATTAGCAAATATATCTTGAATGGAAAAGGAAGTGACAAGTGACTGGAGGCTTAGAGATTTAAATCTTTTCCTATCAGAATGGTTGACATAAACACATTTTCCTTCATAACCTGGCTTCTTCTCACGTTAGGCAGAATATTCTATAAGTTTCCAGCAACTTTCACCATTCAGTAGGGACCATAAAAGGGGACAACTCTGAACCTCATCCTTCATAGTCTTTAATATCAATGTCTCTCTTCAAGTTCTTTAGAGAATTGAGATGCATACAGAGCAATTCCAAGACCCAAGAAAATTATAATGATGGTCACTAGATCTTCCATTAGAAGCAGTTGCATGGAAGCAGGAGGTTTCCTATGATGATAATTTATTTCCTTTTAAATTTTATTCTGAAATGAAATTAGACTTATAGAAAAACTACAAAAAATATTTATTCAAAGTGTCTACACTTTACCCGCTTGCCATGATGTCATCACCTAACAATGTATATCATTGATGCTTAGAGATGAGCATTCTTACAACACTATTAATTATATTACAGTCTTTATTTCAAATTTACCAGGTTCGGAGGACATTTTCACCTCTAGTCTATTTGGGTTTTAGGATCCGACTCAGGATCCCAATTGTATTTTGTCATGATGCCCTTTAGTATCTTTCTGTTCCTGGCAGTCTCTGCATCTGCCTCTGACTTCAATGAGCTGGACACCTTGGGGGAACATGCAGCAGTCTTTTGTATAGGAATGAAGTCATATGCTTATGGGAGGTGTCCTTTGAAAGTGCTGTTTTGCTCCTGGGTCATAGTCCCACATGGTTATCCATTTCTTTGCTAAGTCTGTAGAAGCTGTTCCAGGCTGTCTCCTAGGTCACTGCAATGTGTTCTCACTAGTTTTTATTCTTCTGAGTGTTTCATTTTAAATTTTATAGCAATACAAGATGCTCCGTGCTTGAATATTTCCTGCCTAGCCCCATTATGACATTCCCAAGAAGCCTGATAGCAGGTCTTTCTGGTTAGTATGTTTTCTTTGTTCTTAAAATCCTGGGTCTTGCATGGGTCATTTGCAGAAAGAGCTCACATGCATTATTTGTGCATTATCAGTCACTAGTGGGCCCTTGTGCACCTTTTATAAGCTACAGCTGTACAAGCACCCAAAGTGGAGGTGTGCACACAGCATCAAAGGCTAGGTGTGCTGGCCTGCAGCAGCACATCTGAGCGAGACTTCCAAGGCAACTGCTGTGTAGCCGGTGACCCTGGACTCTATCCTTCAACTGCTGTGTAGCAGGTGACCCTGGACTCTATCCTTCAACTCCTGTGTAGCAGGTGACCCTGGACTCTATCCTTCAACTGCTGTGTAGCAGGTGACCCTGGACTCTATCCTTCAGCTGCTGTGTAGCAGGTGACCCGGGACTCTATCCTTCAGCTGCTGTGTAGCAGGTGACCCTGGACTCTGTCCTCCCTTCACTCCCACATACAGAGGTCACATCTGTCAGTGTGGCCTCAGGCTGCCCTTCCTGCTCACCTTGCCTGTCGTTTACTTGTCTTTATTTTCCCCAGGGTTTCCCCGGCACATGGCACAACCTCCTAAGAGTCTTTCTGTGCGCATCTCTCCATTCTGTGCTCCATCCTTCACATAGAAGCATAAACGATCCTGTCATTTGGAAACAGAACTTCATTGCGTGCTCCTCTAAGGCCGACAGAGAATGGTTTCTGTGGATTTGGTCAGCTTTTCTTCTAAACCATCCCAGGCGCATGGTTCCTGCCCCTTAGTGCCCATGAACATTAGCTAGGGGATGTGCCAGGGTTGTTGTCTAGGTTCCACCCTGTGTTGCAGAGACAGCTGGTTTGGGGTGGCAGTCTGATACAGAGTCCCCCCACACCAGAAAACCCCCAAGGAATGCTGAGGTTAGGGGTCAAGAAGATTTTGCACACATGGTTTAAGAAAAAAAAAAAAACGCCTTTCACACCTGGGCCCGGGCACCTCTGGTATAGCTCTGCCACACATGCTCTAGCCTTCTCATATCTTTGCACGTCTTCTGAAAATACAAGCCCCTTAGTCCTCCTTGTCTCCCACTTTTAAAAAATAAAATGTTATAGATCACTTCCTGGCTCCCTTTGCCAGTCTTCCCTCTTCTTCCAGCCTCAGAAGGGAAGTCCGTATTCCAGAAGTGTCGGGCCTATAATGAAAATTCCTACTTGGTGCAGGGTGTAGTGACTTTCTAATTCAGGTCTCTCAGCAGCTCACCAATTCAATGGCCTTAGTCAGCTTTGCTCTTCAGCTCCTACCTTCCTGACACTCCACAGAGAGCAGCACTCAACATACAATGCTGAAAGAAACAACCTCCCCCAAGAGAAATACCAGCTCTTTACACGGAAGAAAGTGGTAAGGGGTTTCCAGGAGCGTGGCAGGATGTGGTACTATTACCCTGCAGATGGAAAGATGGTTTTAAAGAGAAAGTGGACAAGAAGCAAGCCCAGCGACGTATAGACTCTTCGTGTACATAAACCAGGCAGTTCAAACCAGTGTCCTCTACAAGCCTGGAATGAGCTTTCACCCTCCAGCAGCATGGCAAGCAGGCAAGGCAGAAATCTGGCAGCTCTCTTGGGCTGCTGACTGGTCCCTCAGTCCTCTTGTCTGTGTCGACTATGTCGCTGTTAACTGACCACCGAAAGGACGATGGTCCAGCCAATTTTGCTGTCAACAGCTACAGCATCCACCCCCAGTCTTCTTAGCTATACCATTACCTGTAGAACAAGCATCCTAAATCAAACATTGGTGGTAGCTATGAAACAGAAGTGTTAGTCTATGAATGTGTACACGGAAAATAATAACATATAGTGAAACATTTCCTTCAGTTGTTACAGGTAATGAATAGAGTTGTATTCTTAGTGCCCAAGACTTCGTCACTGATAGAAATTATCTGCACTTGTATACCACACTTCAGTGGTAATTCAAATTTATTTCAAGGGGCTGGAGAGATGGCTCAGAAGTTAGAGGACTTGCTGCTCCTGCCGAGGACCCAGGTTTGGTTCCCAGCACCCACATGGCAGCTCACCACCATCTTTTATTCTAGTACCAGGGCTTCCAATGTCTTTTTCTGGCCTCCATGGGTACTGCACACATGATGCATATCATGATGCATATACATTTACTCCCTCCGCACACACATACACATAAAATAGAAAATAGTTTTGAAACACTATTTCAAAATGACAATAGTTATAAAATACACTATTATATTTTGGTATTAGATAAACAAGTAAGAGGCACATATACTTTATCACATTTGTCTGAAATTTCAACAAAGGTATTTTACATTTCTACATGTTTAAGATGTTATGTGTTTGTCAAAAACAAAAGTCATGTGCATTTTATTTCGCAAGTTTAAAATATTGTTCTGAGAAGGGTCCATAAAGTTCAACGTGATCTGTGACACTAGAAAGGTTAAGACTCTCCTCTTAGAATACAAAGTTAGGGCAGAATTTTAATATCAGTTTGGGAGGAGAATTTTTTAGAAGAAGTAGAAAACTATCCAAGCTGTATTTTATTTAAAGATCTCATGAAATAACAAGCTGGTTAATGAACTGCATCAGAACATTTGCTCCTCTCATTGTGTACAAACTGCAAAGGAAACATCCTTTTGTTCTGTGGGCTACATGCTCCCCGCTCTGTAATGGTTAAATTAATTTCTAATGTGTCTCATCTCATTATGGATCTGTGCAACAGTCTCTTTCAATTTTAAATTGAGCTTCAGGGAAGATTAAATACTTAGGTATCCAAGTTTATATAAAATTTCTAGATCCATACAAATTAAACTTCCCCTGTCTAAATGACCCTAATAATTCTAATTTAACTAGATGGAGCTTATTCCCTTTTGACAGTGCTTGTCATGTTGAATCTTAGCCATGGAGACGAATGGCATGCCAAATGGGTAATCGGTATTCCAGATGTTGCCTTGCTGCTTTCCAGCAGTGTTATTAATAAAAGTCAGTTATTTCTAGTCTTCTTTTTAACCCTGTAACATTACTGAGTATAAACGTTCTTTCTCCCCATTATATGGCAGTGGTGATGTAAAAGCACAGCAAATGTCTGCTCCAGAGGAAGATGAACTTTGGTAAAGAGTACTGTGCACTGCGAACGGTGCACCAGGGACTCCTGGCTGCTCTGTGGGCCTTGCCGCCAGGTGAGACTGCGGCTATGGAGAACTTAGGAGAGCATGAAGATTGGGTGAGATTTCTGAGTTCTCTCTCTTTCTCTCTCTCTCTCTCTCTGTGTGTGTGTGTGTGTGTGTGTGTGTATGTGTGTGTGTGTAAATTTCCCCTCAATTGAAGAAAAAGTTAGGCATCCCTTTTACTTTGTGCGCTCTTCTTTTTCAACTTAAGATTGTGGAGAGGCCTGTGAATTTCTAAACATAAACGATGGTTTAATATCACTTTAGAGCAGCGGTTCTCATCCTTCCTAATGCTGCGATCCTTTAATATAGTTCCTCGTGTTGTGGTGACCTACAACCATAAAATGATTTTGTTGCTATTTCATAACTGTAATTCTGCTACTTTTATGAATCATAATTTAAGTATCTTGTTTTCTGATGGTCTTAGGTGACCCCTGTGAAAGGATCATCTGACCCCAAAGGGGTCATGATTCACAGGTTGAAAACCAATGCTCTAGAGAAAGAAATTTAAATAATTGGTAAAGTAATATTGTGGCCTCCAGAAAATTGTCTCAGAGGCTGGGCATATGTCTTAGTGCATAAAATGTTTTGCTATGTAAGCATGACATGTAACTAAAGGTTTCTCTCCTGCCTGCCAGTACCCGAATAAGGCTTATCTTCATTATAAAAGTTTGGCTGATGGCTCAGGCTTATTATTAATTAGCTCTGACTTTTTTTTTAAAAAATCAATAAGTCTTTTTATTTATTGATGTGACAATATAGAAACTTCTTATATTTTGTCTCTATCTTTAAAGCATATTAAAAGTTCCTACTGATGTCCCCACTAATTACCACAAACAACTTTTAATAACTTTATCCTTGGGGTGAGCACATAAGGATCAGTCACATAAAGCTATTGTTAAATTTCAAAGGCTTGTAATCCACAATGCAAAGGAAACACAAACTAAAAAACCAAGAAGTACAAACTAAATGAAATGAAACCACAGTTATCCTAAGTATCAGTCATCACTCTGATCGGATCAAGAATCAATTAAGAGGCCCTCTTGGTTGTCAGTGAAGGAGTTTCCAGGAAGGACTGAGAGTAAAGAGGGCAGAGTCACTGAAAGAGCCTGCCCCACAGTGAGTAGCACCTGCTAGCTGTGGCCCAGGTTTAAAGATGCCTAAAGAAAACCTGTGCTACCTGCTTCCCCCTTTGCTGTTTGCTGATAGCCATTGCCATCAGAGCCCCTCTTCAGGAAAACGGTGTGGACTACCAGCTGCTCCAGCCCCCAGGCCTTCTTGCCAGAATGGGATTGCTGAGACATTCAGCCTCCTGGACAGAGAACTACCATTAGCTCTGACTTTTAAATAACCCATTTCTATTATTTTATATTTTACTATGAAGATCGTGGCTTATCTCACATCTTGCTTCTCCGGCAGCTGCTGGCAATTCCTTTGACTCCACTTTCTTTCTCCCTGTATTCAGTTTGATTCTCCTGCCTAGCTATATTCTGCCCTTCCATAAGTCAAAGCAGCTTCTTTATTAACCAATGGTAATAAAGCATATTCACAGCATACAGCAGGGCATCTCACACCAACTCCTCTTTACTCTCTAATCAAAAAGGAAGGTTTTAACTTTAACATAGTAAAATTACATATAACAAAACAGTTATCAAGCAAGAATTACAGTTATGATATTTGGCAAAATTGAAGAAAATACTCTATCATCTATCCTATCTTTGTAAGTTTAAAGTTTTATATATAATTTATCTTTTATCATGACTAAAGAAAACAATTATAACTATCTAGTCTTCAATTCCAGCAAAGACCTCAGAAGAATATAGCATTATCTAAGTAAACAGGAAGTGCATTGTAAGAAACTTTCAAAACTCTAGAAACAACAGACATATCTGGCTGCCTGAACAGTTGCCCAAAGTTCTGTAACATTGGGGCATCCATCTTCAGCCCACAGGCCTAGAGTATCTGACAGATTTCTCAGTGAAGCAGGAAATTTGAAGGACTGTCCCACCTATTTTGGCAAAATTCATCAACTGCTTTCTTCTTTGTTCTGCAGAATGTCTGGCAGACTCTTTCATGAAGCAGGAACCCTGAAGGATTGTCTCACCTTGTTTTGGCAAGTTCAGCAGTCATTTTCCTGTGGATCCTGCATGTCCAGTTTATAGAACATATTGTCACGCAGTCCAGGCAAGAGCAGTTTCTTGCCCAAATGGATAGTCTTGCCACATTGAAAGCATACTCCGTAAGGAGCTTCTTTGATGCTCATTATCCTCTTTAAATAATTGGTATTGCCAGGAGCAGATGTGTCTCACTGTGGAGAAAATTCTAAGTTCTTAAAACATTTTAAAATGTTATATTCTTTAGGTCTTTGAAGTGTTTGAAGATTACTTATCTATTTGAAATATATCTCTGCATATCTAGAAAACCTAACATGACTATAAGTTTGACTATAATAAATGACTATTAATGTGTATTTCTTAACTATATGTTACACTTTAAATGAGGTGCATAAACATAATACCTTAAACAAGAGCAGAAATATATATATATATATATATTTAATAACAAAATTGACCTTACATTTGTATCAATAAACCAAAATCCATGCCATTGTAAAGTATTTTGAGATTAACCTGTTGTTTTTTGGATTAGATTCAATAATCTACCTTTCCTCACCATTTCTATATCATAGCTCCCTTTTTTCTTTAGAAAGGGATTGACTATGACATTAACTATTTAAAACAAACCCCCTTTAAATGAAAACAAACATTTACAAAAAATATTTTGGGAATGTGGGTGTAGTTTTCTATATTACTTCCTGCTTATTGGGGTGCTGGTAATCTTATAAGGATCCTGAGAAAATTTAGAATTGTGGTTAAATCTTAGCTGTAGCAGGCTGTGAGGCAGCATCATCTTAGCCAGTTGCCTTGAAGGATCACCTGGGCCATCCCTGCCATGGAGACCTCTTAGGGGGTCTTACTTGATCAAACCATATTAACCTGGGAGGAGTCTACAGTTTCTCATCTTCTGTGGAAACAAAAGAAGAGTTTTCTAAAGCAACAGATCCTTAGACCCAAATTTTGAAGTCAAGATATCTTTATGTTGGTTTAATTTAACAGTCCCCACAATCAAATATCTTTCTGCAGTTAGCTCATTAACAGTCAAAATTTCAATGAAAACACAATAGTATACATAATCCAGACTCTGTGTATTTTCCATTTTTATGTGGCTATTTATATTTTCTTTACTTTAGTTTTCTTTAAGGCCCTCACCTTTTTATCTTTAAATTACTCTTTTAAGATATGACTGTCTTTATTCCTTCTCCTCTCTCTCTCTCAAGCCTATGCACATTTTAAAAAACACACTGTGACCTGTTTAGAGGTTTTTTTTTTTTTTAATCTCAATCTGTCTGTACTGCATATCTGTAATCATTTTTTGATCACTGTTTTAAACTGGTAAGTGGTCATGGCTAGGACCAGAGTGGATGCTTTGGCTGTAGGTTCTGCCTGTTCGGCTTTCTAACATGGCAGAGGTAGCAACAAGTGTCACACTTACTCCCCCAGTGCTGCCATCGGTAGCATGCAGCTGGCCCACAAACTTCTTTTTTGTCTGTATGAGTATAAGCTAAATCAGCCACACAGCCTGTAGCTGACTACCATCTCAGTACCAAGGCCTGTGTGAGACTGTCGAAACCACCACACAGCTTAGCTCATGGTGGCTGGTGGCCGGCTGCATCTTGCAGGCAGTTGTTGGGAGACATGTTTCTGTGCTGCTGCTGGTATGAGACTATGAGACTAGGAAGCCCAGGGTGGCTCTGTTTTTGTGCATTTAGAGCCTTTTAAAAATGTTTTCAAGTCTTATGTGGATCCATGCCAGACATTAGGTGCTATTGGTAACTGGAGATTTCTCTCCTGACCACTAGTTCCCAAATAAACACTCAGAGGCTTATCTTGATTATAAAAGTTTGGCCAATGGCTCAGGCTTATTACTAACTAGTTATAACTTTTAAGTTAAAAGTAATATTTCTGTTATTCTATATTTTACCACGAGGCTCGTGGCTTCTTACCTCATATCTTGCTTCTCTAGCGGCTGCTGGAAATTCCCTGGACTCCACCTTCCTTCTGTCTGTATTCAATTTGGCTTTCCCACCTAGGTCTATTCTGCCCTCCCATAGGTCAAAGCAGCTTCTTTATTAACCAATGGTGATAAGACATATTTACAGCCTACAGAAGGGCATCTCACATCAATGACAACCTGATTTCAGAGCCCCAAAACTCCATAAAAAGCTGGGTGTGATGGTCAACTCCTGTAACCCCAGTTCAAGGGCGTGGAGGCAGAAGAATCATCCTTGGTTTAGCTAAACATGAGTGCTAGGTCCAGTGAGAGACCATCTCAAGGGAGAATAAGGTGGAGGGTGACAGAGGAAGATTCCGGACTTCAACCTCAGGCTTCCGCTGGTGCGCATGATGGCATGTACTCTTCCTCTGTCTCTGTCTGTCTGTCTGTCTGTCTGTCTGTCTCTCTCTCTCTCTCACACACACACAAACACACACACACGTTAATAGCTTCCCCCATCATCATAGCTCACATCATTAGCTTTTCACTTTCTTCATCAGTCATGGCTTGCATGGACTCTGGTTAATTACCTGACATCAGTGAAACCACTTTGAACTTTTAAGTGGCAGACATTAGTACCAAAACCGTATTTATTATAGTCAATCCTGCAGTGTTTTCAACATGCCTAATTATGTAGATTTTTAGACCATGCCACTTCCTCAAACCAAAATAAATAAATAAACAAAATGCTATTCTTGGTGCAAGTAATTTCCCTCCCATTATCTCCCTTGCTTTGTCAAGTTCATTAACAAAAGTAATTATTGAATTGAGTTCTACTGACATCTGGTGGACAAAACCTTTGTTTGTGTATTGATGATTAGCTCAGGGACAAAGCTCCATCAAGTGAAATAGAAAATAGAGCTAAGCCAAGCATGTGACTCCGAATTAGTACATACTAAGTCTTCGAGCTCTTTCCAAGTCCCCTTTTCTAGCTGGCAAAGCTGCACTTTAGCTTAGTGCTTTAAGCCTTGTTTTCTGTGCCTCCTCTGAGCCACAGTGACAGTTTGAGTCAGTGCAAACTGACCTGCTCCAGGTACAGCAGGGTCTTCTCTACAAGGTGGCTGAGGACATTCATATGCAGAGGTCTTTCAGGAAGTGTTCTGTTCATAAGGGGCCTCTTGGCTGCACAATATAGTGCTGTCCGCATCAGGACATCTTTGTGGAAGAAACTGCAAAGATGCAATGTCTGGCAGTTAAGCTATTTTTTTTCATGGGCTTACAGGTATAGATGGAGGTTCTGAAATACAATAATAGCAGATGCAACATCACTAGCTTTTATATTAACTTTTCATTGTTGCTTGGGCTATTTTTTTTTAAAGGAGACCCCTGCCATAGTTTTGTTTTTATTTTTATTTTTTACTCCTTCACAGTCTAGGTTCTGATGAAATACTTGATCCCAACTTGGGGCTGGCTGGGCCATCTTTGTGGAACCTCATTCAAGAAAATAGGGTGTGGAGAGATGTATCCGTGGGTGAGAGTGCTTGCTATGCAAGTCTGGGGATCTGCATTTGAATCCCCAGCACCAAGGATAGCTGTGAATGTTTGTGACCCTAGCATGGGAACAGAGACAGGCAGATCCTGGGAGCCTGTCGCCAGCCACCTCAGCCAAACAAAGTAAGCTTCAGGTTTAGTGCGATGCTGTCTCAGGTAGAGAGTATGGTGGAAAGCAATAGATGAAAACACACTGTGTCTTCTTCTACATATTTGTACACTTACACACACGTGTACCCCTCCATAGACCCCATCAAAATGAGTAGTTCTATAATTTATGTAAGATTCCTCTTTTTCTTAAAAATACTTGGGTAATGATGAGTTCTAAAAAAGAAAGAAAAGAAACACAAGTAATTTGCTAAATGCATTAAATTAGTTTCAGACACAAATTGCTAGATATAATTTTTCTTTAAAATATATTATAACATTATAAATAAAATTGAAGTGGACTCTGCATACAGTTGGCTTTATTTGTGCTGATGTGATAGAGTTTATGACTGCTTAGTGGTCCTACAATGGAGCTAATACAGAACCAAGAAAAGAAGAGTTGGGTGAACATGCAATCAAGAGAAGATCTGGTGGCAAGGAAGAGGGGACATGCTTTTCATTTCTTCTCTGATCTACAAATTCAAAAGTATGTTAATTTCTATGTATTTTGAATTTTCCAGCTTCCCTCCTGGCATTAATTTTTACTTTCATTTCATTGTGGCTGGTAAGAACTCACATTCTCAGGGTGTGTTTTGTACCTAGCATGTGAGAATATCCTGGAGAATCTCAAGTGTATCAATGCTGGAGCAGGTAGTCTCGTTCTAGTTCACTGGGGTGTGTATGGTGCTGTTAGAACCCTCTGCTTTTTCATCGTTATAAAATCCCTCTGAGTACTACTTCTACAGCATCTAATGAACTTGATTCTGATGTTTTAATTTGATCTTGCCTTCATCAAAAGTGGGACACTGAAACCTATCATATTTCATCTGTTTCTCCCTCTGTTCCTGCAGTGTTTGCTTCATATATTTGGTCATGCTGAAGTTGGATGCATATTTATATTTATATCACTGGGGAGTTGATCATTTTACCATTATATTGTCTTTTTGTTGACCCATTTTGACATAGTCAATGTTGGGTGATATTGTAAACATGGATGTAGTGGCATTTCAGTTGTATTTTAATAAATTAAGACTGCCTGAAGATCTCAAAGTAAAACGGTCCCTCTGGTCTGCCTTACAGACCAGGTTATGGTAACACACACTTTAATCCCAGTAGCCACACTAGTTGCTATAGAAATCGGGTGGTGCATGCCTTTAATCCCTGTGGTGCACGCCTTTGATCCCAGCCCTAGAGAGAGGAATATAAGATGGGGCGAGACAGCTCTCACACACAGTCTCACTCTGAGATTCCTGGAGGCAGGATCGCCATTTCAGACCGAAGTTGAGGTAAGAGCTTGTTGCTGTCTGTTTTGCTTTTCAGATCTTCAGGTTGAACCCCAATTTCTCTCTGAGTTTTTATTAATCGTGCTTCACATGGACACTCCTTAAAATGACCATTTAGAGCTGGGTGTGGAGACGCACACCTTTAATCGTAGCATTCAGGAGGCAGAGGCAGGTGGATTTCTGTGAGTTTGAAACTATGCTGGTCTACAGAGGGAGTTCCACGTCAGCTAGGGCTACACAGAGAAACCCTGTCTTGAAAAATCAAAAAGAAAAAAAATAACAGAAAAACAATAACTATTTACATAGAATATCTTTCTTCTCATTTTTTTGGGGGGCTGTCTATGTGTGCCCTTAAATCTAAAATGAATCTTTCATAGACAGCACATCATTGGATCTTGTTTTATTTTGAAAAGTTCTGTTCAGCAATGTCATGTCTTTTGGTTGCAATGTTAAATTAAACCCACACACATCTAGGAGCCATTCTCGTGTAGGCTGCCTCTTGCCTTTCGTTTCACTGGGTCTGTCCCCTCCTGCTTTTCCCTCAGTGTTTCTTTTCATGCCGTATTGACTGGGGTAGTGATACAATTTCTTATTTTCTTGTGTGTGTCTTCTGTAGGTGTATATGTTTTTCAGTACTATGATTATCTAAAGCACTTTATTGCTGTGATAATGGTTTAAGTCTGTAACAACTTAATGTCAATTTCCTAGAAATATTCTGGACATTTACTTTGCCCACATTTTTGTTACCAGAAACCACACTCCTTTGTATTATGTATCAGTGTTCTATATTTAATTTTTTATGCCAGAATTAGAATCACTCTTAGGCCACCTTGTTCTTGTCTCCATATTTGCCTTTCTGTAGTTTTCTGGGCATAAATGTTTCTTGACTCGGAGGTACTTTTGTCTCCCATTGTTTCGCTTTGCTTAGCACTTTGGATACATCATACAGTGGTGGGCAAGGTTGCTGCAGAGAGTGACGCCCCTTGTGAGTGAAAACCCGCTTTTGCCATTTTCAGAAGTCTCGCCTATGCTTTTGATGACTTACTTGTTCATAACGTGTCTGAGGACAGATTAGTTTATATCCAGCCTGGATGTCAGTTTTCTTTCTCAGTGTTGGGCATTTTAAGCCATTTTTTCTTTAACTATGTTTTCTTCTCCCCTGTATTGTTCACAAGTTCCCATAGTGCATATCATGGCTTTCCTGAAAGTAACACATACGACCTTTGAGCCATCCTCTCTCCTTCACTCATTACAATTATTTTCTCTTGGACTGGTGGGTTTCTAAAGATTTATATTTCAACTCAATGATTCTTCCACTTTATTGAACTCTTTTACTGGTTTTCTGTCATTTTTAGTTAGTGTGGCTTTTATTCCCAAAATCGTCTGGCTCTTCTTCCTATTCTTCGCTTATTTGCTAGCACCCTCATTTTTTCTATCTGTTCTATTGATTGCAGATACAGGTAATTTCCATCTTTTATTCTTTGGGGTTGCTCTACAGACACACTTTGCTTCTTAGCATGGGGCCGTGCTTTTAGGCTTCTCATGTAACTCCTAACTCTGGGTTAGGACTGAAGCATTTGAAGCAGTGGTACTGAAGGAAACTGGGAGAGACGGAGAGAAGGAGGATGGGACAAAGTTCAGTAAGGTCAAAACAGATGAGTAGCCATATCTGGTTTCCCAGCACAGTTAACAACCAGCTATGATAAATTCTTAATTAATTAATTAGTTAGTTAATTAATTTTACACCCCTGATGCAGTTTCCCCTCCCTCCTCTTCTCCTGGTCCCTCCCCGGACACCCCCTCTGTTCCCACCTCCCACCCCAATGCACTCCTCTTCCATTTCTGTTTAGGGAGGACAGGTCTCTCATGAGTATCAACAAAACATGGCATATCAAGTTGCAGTAAGATTTAGCATCTCTCCATATATTAAGGCTGGGCAAGGTGACCCAGTATGCGGAGTAGGGTCCAAAAAGCCAGTAAGGGTTGGAGATAACCCGTTCCCACTCTAAGGAGTCTGACAGAGGACCGAACTACACAACTATAGCATATATGCAGAGTGTCGATCTAGGTCAGTCCCATGCAGGCTCCCTGGTTGTCGGTTCAGTCTCTGTGAACCCTTGTGAGTCCAGGTTAATTGATTCTGTGAGTTTTCTTGGGGTGTCCTTGAACCCTCTGCCTCCTATAATCCTTTCTTCCTCTCTTCTTTAGAATTCCCCAAACTCTGCCTAAAGTTTGGTTGTGGGTCTGCATCTGTTTCCATCAGTTGCCAGATGAAACCTCTCTGACGGCAGTTAGGCTAGGCACCAATCTGGTCACAGGAGAAAGCCAGTTAAGGCTATATATTGGCTATTGCTAGGCTGGAGAGATGGCTCAGCTGTTCAAGGCTAGGCTCACAACCAAAAATGTGTATTTTTAAGTGACTGGAAGAGTATGAATTTATCAATACAAAAGAATGGCTAAAGAGACAGAAATGCCTGTTGCTCTGTGATTATCACACACAGCATACTTGTATTGAATTATAATAAAGCATAGAGATGTTGCTCGTATTATATAGTAAGAAGAAAGCGTCTACTCTTGTCCCAGTGTTTGCAAGTGGGTTTTCTACATGGAATATGCTCAGTGTTAAACCCAGCTAGATACTAGTGGGAGGGCTGTGAAACCTTGGCTTAGGGGAACATAACTTCTCTGTGACTTAATTTTTCAATTAGACATGCCTGCCAGGTTCCTTTTTCAGGAATTTGTAGTATCTTGCTCCCTCTGGTGTCTGTCTTCTTCATTGTTACATGGCTTTGTTCCTGTTTTTACTGTTTTGGAACAATATCTCACACAATGCTGATTTGGTCTTGGATTTGTTACATACCTGGGGATAACCCTGACTCCTGGTTCTGAGTGCTGGGGCTACAGGTGTAAGCCATCATGCCCAGATGTGTGGTGTGTTCTACAATAGCAACCTGTCCCATTTACACCTTTTCTAAGGTGAGCCTGTTTCCTGCCTGTACTGTCTCAGGACAAACAGCAGAACAGCAGCTTCTCAGGAAATCCTCCTGAAGCTGGGTGTCACCCATACATACAGTCCATGTTTCTGTTCCATCCTGAGAGGAGCATTTTTATTTACCTAGTACACTCCACCTTCTTAGACTCTGGAATTCTCAGAAACTGTACTAGGAAATCTTACTTTCTGCAAGTGAACAAGGGATGGATTTGTCATTTTACCACCTTCCATCACCACTATGGCAAATTCAGTTTTTGCTTTTTCAGAGTGAGGTTGGGTATTTATTCAGTAGGTTATGGAAGGGAAGGGGAAAAGGGAGAGGGAGAAAGAAGGGGGATGAGGGGAAAGAAGCAGAGAAAGAGAGAAACAGAGAGAAACAGAGAGAGAAAGGGGGGAGAGAAGCCATGGCAACAGCTACCTCTTTGGGAGAGAGATGGAAAGGGAAGGACTCAGACTGGAGTCCTTGGTGGATAGGGGAGGGAGTGGGTGAGGCTTGTCTCTTAAAGGGACAGGATAGACCATTACAGTGGTCACCATGAACTTGTCCTTGTAGCTGTCTGAGGCAGCCACTATAAACTTGTTCTTGCAGGTTATTTGAGGTGGCCACCATGAGCTTGTCCTTGCTATTGTCTGAGGCGGTCACCATGAACTTGACAAATCAGTTTTAACTCAGCCTATGAAGGCTTATAAAAATGAAAACAAAACATGCTGAGCAATCACTATTAGTAGTTGTGATCCACTGGTTGTGAGTCATCCAAACAGTTCTTCCTGTCAAATGTCCAGGGAACATGCTCATGTTGACAGAGGTAAGGGATAGTGATCATATTCATTTGTATCAAGCTTTTAATTTAGGAGAAAATAAAGCATGGCCACCTCCCCACTGCCCATTTCTAATTAGGTTTCCAAATCTCCTAGATCAGACTGTTTTAGGTTCTTATCCAGCCCTGGATGGATGGCATCTGGAACCCCACAAGCCCACACCCCTTTATGAAGTTCCAACACTGAGTCAAATGGCAGGCAGCCAGCAGCACCTGTATCTGACATTTACTACTTAGAACACTGAGACAGGCTTTGGGAGAAGAAAGTGACTGATCTGTGTTTAATAGTATTTTTAAGGATGGTACATTCTGGCTCCTTATACACTGAATGAAGGGCAAAGGACTCTAAGTTGTCCCCATGAGCTCCTGATTCCAGATGACTCGTGTTAACCCTTTGCTCCGGGTATCTTTTTGTGATACTTTAACCAAACAAACAAAAATTCTTGATTTTCCCATCTAAATGGAATGTTTTCTCCAAATCTGTTGCTTTCACCTGCTGGTCACAAGACCATATCCTTCATCTTCCATCCTACACGACCGTGACAAAAACTTCTGCTAGCTCACGCTCTTCACGTGTGGTCAATTCTTTTCATTTATTTATTTTTGTTGGTTTTTTAAAGACAGAGTTTCTCTGTTAACAGTCCTGGCTGTCCTGGAACTTGCTTTGCAGACCAGGCTGGCCTCGAACTCAGAGATGCACCAGCCCCTGCCTCCCCAGTGCTGGGATTAAAGGTGTGCGCTACCATCACCTGGCTGCGGTCAATTCTTGAAAACCACCAGCCCACTTCTGACTCATTTTTCTCTACTTGAGATCCATGATGGATGACTAAAATCATTTAGGAGCACCTGACAGCGATCCCTACACAATTTGCATGCACAGTGGACTGAGCAAAGCCATGACTGATTTCACAACAGTTTTCTTGACTCTTGTACACCTCTCACTTCATCTCCTCTCCTCACTATAGGTTCCTCCCAGTCCCTCACACTGAAATCACTTGCTCATAGATACATCGACCGCAGAAGAAGTCTTTTGCAAGCAGCTGTCATTCCAGTCCTCATGGGAGGCTACGACTGGTGCATGCTAGCAGTGGCCTTCACATTTTCAAGTCCAGTAGCAATCTGAGCCATGAGCCAATTACTAAAAGGCATGGAAGGTTCTGTGAAGTGTGGCGATATCTTGTTTGCACTCTAACAAACAAAGTTTTCTGGGAGATCAGAGGGCAGAATTAGCCATTAGTTAAGCATAGAGGTCTGTACAAACAGAAAGGAAGTGATATGGCTGGGTGGAGAGAGAAATATAAGGCAGAAGGAGACATGACGTTGGCCCTATACGGCAGAGGAGTTATCAAGGAAAGAGTTGGCTGTGGCTTGCTCTTTTATCTTTCAGCATTTGCCCTGACTTCTGGCTCTGGGTTTCTATTAATAAGACCAATTAGAACTCGTGCAGCAGTGAAAGACTTCTAAAGTATGTGCATCTGGAATTTAACCTTATTAAATATTTTTACTGAGAGTGTCATGTGCACAATCCATTTTGATCATATTCACCACCCTTTCCAAACTCCTGGCTGATCCCCCCCACCTCCCCTCCCTCTGTTGTTGTTTTTTCTAATAGCCCAGCTCTGCTGCCCATATATGCATGGGTGTGGCATCCACACTCTTAGAGGAAATGCTCTCTGCAGTCATTTCATGCTGGGATGTTCACTTGCTTGATCTTGTGCAAAATCTAACTTATTAACAATGATAATTCTGGGGGTTTCCCAGAATTTGACTAAATGAGAGGGTTTGGAGCAGTCAGTAGCTTTGTCTTCAGATTTCTCTCCACCCGCCCATCACTAGGGGTGTCCAAATGTACTAACGGTAAGTGCATCTAGGCTGGCTGACTGTCTTCTCCCCACAAAGGCACCTGACTTTAGTATTCCATAAATATAATGAAACCACAGAGCACACGAGAGCAGACTTATGTTAGGCTTCAGGAAGCAACGGAGAGAACAGTTGGCACCACTGCAGATATCAGAACATTTTGAAATTGCTTGGCTAATCACTATGTTCTTCAGATAGAGCTACCAGAACAGGGGCTGTTTTGTGTATGTAGAACCTACCTTACATACATGCAAGCGATAAAGATAAACCACTGCTCAGAGCACAATGGCATAGGCATGCCTGCAGCACCCAATCTGACAGTACTAATAGTGCAAAACGTATCTGTGGGAGTGGATGTGAAACTGCTAAACGCCAGTTTCTGAAAAAAGAGCCAGTGTTAGCCATACGCTTACAGCAAGCCTCTATCAGCTCTTTCGGACCACAAATGCTTCCCTTCATACCCAAGTCCACCAGAGAAATTAGGCAATTTTGATAGTACTTTACAAACTGATTCATAAGGAGTTCTTCTTTTCCCTCCATAACCATTAAATGCCACACAAAGGCTTTCTCCAACATTTATTTGTGGAGTGACAGAACATTAGCTGAAGACTTAATGTCACCATGGTTGCAATTTGCATGTTGATGGAAAGTTAACATAATGCAGAGATATGAAATGAAGCTGGCTGGCTATGAGAAGTGGCCCTGCTAAGATCCATTTCTCTATCCTCATTAGTCCACATTTTGGCTTCCTGTTTGTGCTTTCTCTCATTACTAACGAAATTGTAAAATATGTCCCCAAGGATGCATTACACAGGCTCCTGGAAAATTGTTTATCAGTTCACATAATGGAACTGTGAAGCCAGTGTATTCTCCATTGCAAGAAAGCCAGTATCCTGCTTTAACTGACCACAGCTTTGGCCAGGAGAGTGTGTGGATGGGAAAGAGAATGAAGCAGACAATTCTCCAGGGAGATTTACAGGGTGAGTTTACATGAACCTTGTAAGGACAGAGAACACATGAGGCCTTTGGGGTCCTGAGTACACAGTGGGGATTATTGTGGGAAAAGAAAAGTGGCATAAATTACCATTTTCTAATGATTGGAGAGTATGGGAGGGACAAAGGATCTTTAAAACACACGAACAAACAAGTTATAGGTAAGTGGAAAGGGCCAAATTACTTTTATTATTTTTAATACAATGATAATTGTGTATTTTTACTTTCTAGGGAGAGGTAAACAGAAAAGAGGGTCACTGTGGAATCTGGTGACTACGGGAGGCTCTGTCCGTCCATGCCTCACTGCCTGCACCTACAGACTTGATACCACCATGCACACCTTATTTCACTGAAGGAGAGAAAAATGATCACACCTATCCCTGGTGTTGAGTTACTCAGTCAACAGAGGGGAGAGATGGCGGTCATGTTAGCATTTGCAGCTCAGAGATCAAAACACATGCGTCATGAGAACACTGGCAAACTTCTGACGTGCTAGTTTGCTGTGCCACAAGAAATGGTACAGTCTCCCAGGTGATTGGGCAGATCTCTCCCCATGATTATGCCTCATTCGGTGACGTCAATTCAAAGCTCCTTAGAACTGTGAGCAGGGGGAATTCCCAGAACAAGGCTGTTAATCACTGACTACAGGTAGACTAAGAGAGGCACAAGGAGGGTAATGCACAGCACGCTTCAAAACCTTGGAGAGTATTCCTAATTGTATCATGATCAGATGTGAAATGGATTTGCTGCGGGTCCCCTGCAGCTTGCTGCCTTAAGCAGCCAGTCCCAAGCAGGCTGCGAGCCCCCGGTGACTTGCTGTGGAAAGCAGCCAGTCCCACGCAGGGACTGCGCACAAGACCACGCAGCAGGAAGGTGGCTGGTCCCCAGCAAGCTTTGTGGGCGGCTGGCTGGTCCGCGGGTAGCGGGATGGTTCAAGTCCCCGGCAATGGGCAGTCCTAGGCAGGGACGGTGCACGAGACCACGCGGCTGGTCTCCAGGTCTCCATGTGGCAGTGGGGGGCGGGCAAGAGAGAGATGGACAGGCACACCATACAGAGTGGAGTTGGACATTCATTTAGGGGTTATGGAAGGGAAGGGAGAAGGGCAGAAAGGGGGAGGGGGAGAGAGAGAGGCAGAGAGAGAGAGAGAGGCAGAGAGAGAGAGAGAGAGAGAGAGAGAGAGAGGCAGAAGTGGAGAAGGGGAGAAGTGGGGAGAGAGGCAGAAGCTGCCTCTCTAAGAGGAAGACGGAAAAGAGAGAGCTCTCAGGCCTGATGCTGAAGATCAGCCTGCCTCAGCGGATGGGGGGAGGAGTGGGCATGGCTTGTCTCTTAAAGAGACAGAATAATCATTACAAGATGCGATAATATTTTCTTTCTATAAACCCGTTACTAGGAAGGAGTGAACAATCAAGTAAAGATAGGAACAAATCCCAGGGAGTGAGCGAGCTTATACAAAAAAAGAAAAGCCACTACTTACCATTACAGGATACTCAGGCCTAGTAACATTTTATTGAAGGTCAGTCAGTCAATACAGATACGATCCCAGCCCTTCCCAGTAAGTGGCAAGTAAATTCACCTTGGGGTGAACCATGAATGCCCCCAAGACTGATTCCAGTTTACAGGATGTAAACAGGTCTCCTACAGCCCAGTGGTACAGAGGAATCAGAAACATGCTCTGACATGTTTCAGGGAAGCAGAAAAGGAATTGGATGCAGTGATATTTCACTTGTATTTTAATAAATAAAGCTTGCCTAAAGATCAGAACACAAAACAGCCACACTAGTCAGTCACACAGTTCAGGCAGTGGTGGCGCACACCTTTAATCCCAGCAGCCATAGAGGCCTGGTGGCTCACACCATTAATCCCAGCACTAGAGAGCACTATAAAGTGGGATGAGAAAGGAACTCTCTCTTTTGGTTTGAAGATTTCATAGAGGTAAGAGCTCTCTAGTGGCTTTGCTGCTTTGCTTTTCTGGTCTTCAGGCTGAACCCCAGTATCTGTCCCTGGGTTTTTATTATTCGTGCTAGAACTGGAGTTCAGAATGAGTAAGTAGGGACTACACCGATTTCTAGGAGCCTAAGAAGTATATAAATCAATGTTCCCACTCACACTGTTTATTTCAGAACTAGGTGGGAGAAGGCAACGGCACCATAAAACCAGATACAAACTGACCTGAGGACACAGGAGCTAAGGAGTCTAAAGCACCAAGGAGTTTTCACAGACTCCACGGTCTCAGACTCTGGCGGGCTACTGCGCTTGGAACACGCAAGCCTCATCTGCCCCAAGCACGGAGGCTATAGCATCAGAAGCTCCCAAAGAACAAGCATTCTTGTCCAAAGCTCTGTTCTCTTAGAAGCTATTGGTTATAGCATCTCCCTTCCCACCCTCTTCGTAAGCATAAGTAGAAAAGATCAATGTTCAAATCAATTGACAGAAAGGGGTGACATGTGGCTCTCAGGCACAGTCAGCGAAAAGCAAGGAGAACCTAAGCCAAACTTTTAAAGGAGCTGAAGGTCAGGTTGGAATCCTGCCTGAGCAAATGCACACAGAAAATCTTTTTCCAGATCTCATGTGAACACTGAAGGACAAACTCTTTAAACTAAACATTTCCAAGTATTAGCAGAAAACAAGGAACTGTTGTGGTGAATTAACTTTCAGGTCAGGACACGCATCAGAACCACTTTTAAGTTTTGGTAACATTGCTAGAATACAGTGCCCATGGGGCTCACTGAAAGTGGTATTTCTAGTTCACACAGGAACTAGAAGATTAAAAAAATGGCATAGACATAGTTCTTAAGTTTTTCTTCCAAAAGCATGGGTTATATTTTTGTCCCTTTTAATAATCAACCATCTGGAGAAAACCAAGTTATAAAACTACTCTCTGTAGGAGGAAAAATATTCAACAGAAGAGATAGAAGGCAATGTTCAACAATAGCTATTTACTTACATACAATCTCTGTCTACCTGAGCTGAGTGTGTGTGTGTGAGAGAGAGAGTACGTGTGTGTGTGTGAGAGAGTACGTGTGTGTGTGCACCTGTGTGCTGGGACAGAACCTAGGGCTTCTTGTATGCTAGGAAAGTGTTCTACCACTCAGCTATACACTAGACCTCTCTCTTTTCTCTACTTTGAAACATAGGCCCACTAAGCCGCTCAGGTTGGCCATTACTTGTAATCCTCCTCCCACAGTCTCCTCAGTAGATGGGATAGCATGCTACCAGGCATGATTTACTGAGTTTTAAGAAAACATTTTAAGGAATAATGCTGTGGGAACGCCTTTACGGGCCTACTTTGGGTGTGGTCTCATGTACTATAAATGCAGACAAAAAGTGTGCATGGCCCTTTAGTCTACTGGATTCGCTTGTAGTTTCCAGTGCACACAAAGGACTGTGGATCGCTACCCTTCCTGTGAGTTTATCCTCACATAAACAAACCTTTGTTATACTTCATTCAGGGCTTTTGTAGAACTCTTTTGTATGCCAACAGAGTACTGACACATAATTACATTCATAAAATTAAATAAGAGTAAGGTTTCCTCCAATACATGTAAATCACTATAAAATTCTATACCTGTCAATCATCCTTCCTTTTGGAAGAAAATTAAGATGGCTTTTCATTTACACTTTTTTTTTTTTTTTTTTTGGTTTTTCAAGACAGGGTTTTTCTGTGTGGCTTTGGAGCCTGTCTTGGAACTCGCTCTGTAGACCAGGCTGGTCTAGAACTCAGAGATCTGCCTGCCTCTGCTTCTCGAGTGCTAGGATTAAAGGCGTGTGCTACCACCACCCGGCTTCACTTATACTTTTAAATAAAAGTAAATAATAAAAGGAAGGCGCTGAACTGCTGAAGACAAATTATGGAAATAAAAACCCAACTACATCAAGTGCACAGTTTCATTCTGCTCCTTCAGAAGCAACAGAAACCCTTAGCCCAGGCTGGAAGACACAGAGGGATCATGCTGCAGGGGACACGCTTTCTGTTCAGAGTTCAAATGCAGGGAACTTGGCCTTGGTGGGGACTAACAGGTCAGCCAAGAAATAGATTGTTCCAGCCATCCCTAGAGGAAGAGAAAAAGGCACAGCTTATTATACCAAATGGCTTCATTTTATAAAGTGACTTTATTTTTTGTCAACACTATGATAGGACATGTGCTGCTCCCTGTAATTCACACAGTGCGTTCCCCATCAGAGGCCCCTAAGAGGGGTTCTTAGAGGAGACAGCATGGAGGCAGACAAGTTCAAGCCATTTGGCCATGTGGGAGTTCCTTCACCACAGCACTGTGGCCATTGCCCTCTCTGAGGCTCTGTATCCATGACTTAGCATATACCTCCTGGCTTCATAAATGGTGGTAACCATTACAGCTATGAATATTAAAGTCAGAGGTGGTATGCCTGCTAATTAATTAATTAATTATTGACACAGGGTTTCAAAATGGCTAAATGGCTGATGATGACCTTGAATTGCTGATCCTCCTGCCTCTACTGTCTCCATCCCGAGTGCGGAGATTATAGCTGAGATTATAGGTGTGTGCCACCATGCCCCATCTATGCAGTGTGGAGGATGAAATCAGGCTTCACGGACACTAAAGCAAACGCTATCTAACAGGTGAGCTACATCCCAGCCTTGCTAACTGATCTGACCTATCAGGAAATGAGGAAGTATATATTTAACAATGAACTATAAAAACCAGTTTGTTGCTACAACTGGAATTCAAACACATTATCACCGAGTAGAGTAGTAGTTGATGATATAAGAAGGTAAGTTATGTGTGAAAAATACCTTCAAAGAGGGAGAAGGGGGTATCCGGTGTCCTGCATCCATGTTCTCCATAATCTAAGCACCACTCAGCAAACTGAAAATGAGATCAAATTCAGTAACTGTAGTGATTTCCTGAGAAACCCTAGAAACCCGTGAAAATTCTGGGTTACTTTGACATATTCCAAAACTACCAAGTGAGAGATGAGGAGTTAATTTTGAGAAACTGGTGATTTCAAGGCAGGTGCATAGCTCGGGAGGAATTCAGCGAGCAGAGAGCCACATGCTGTTGATGGTAACCATGAGCAAAATGACTCCTCGTCTTTCACCCCACAAACGTCCCAGCAGAATCTCCCCTTTACAGGAACGTGAACATAGCTGAATCCTTCCTGACGGCTTTTCTTAAAGAACATGCTTGTTACGTCTAAGCTCCTGGACATAATATAAAGGAACTGACTAGGGCAGAGCCGACCCTTACCTTACAGGCCCTGTACAGGAACTTCACATCTTGTGTGAGGTTGAAGAGGGCCAGGAAGGCGTATGCGTTCCCTGCAGCACCATGGCACAGTCCATAGCCCTTCTTCAGCAGGCCATACTGCCAGACCACATCAGCACACCGGTAGGCGTCACAGAGGTACTGCTCCTCTTTGAACACCTGCACAGTCAAGGGACACACATGAGTCCCATCATCTGGGGCATAAAGGAAAATTCTCCAGGTAGCCCTTTCTGAAGGAAGGGCAAGGCGGGGAATCAAAGAAGGAGGCATGGCAACAAGAAATAAGGAATGCAGTGACAGAAAATGCGGTACTGCCAAAGACAAATTCTTAATGTTGACTTGTTTCACAGTGAGGTTTCTGTCACTTGACATGAGCCTAGGCACACCTGGGAAGAGGACCTGTCACGATCAGATGGCCCGTGGGCATGTCTGTGGGGTGCTTCCTGGACTGCTGACTGGTGTGGGACGGCCTAGCCCACTGTGGGTGGTACCATCCTGGCAGGTAGTTTTGGGTAGTGTAGAGAGCAGCCTGAGCAAGCTAGGGGAGGGAACTAGTAAACAGCATCCCTCCAGGGACTTTGCTTCAGTTCCGCCTCCAGGTTCTTACCTTGGTTTCCCTTATGGTGGACTAACCTATAAGCCACACAAACCCTTCCCTACTCCAAGCTGCTTGTAGTCAGTGTTTTATCACAAAGACAGAAAAGCAAACTAACATCACTAGTTTGCTTTTAAACGTACCTGGGTCTGATCTTGTGTTTGGTCCATGCTTTATAAATGTGTGTGTGACTGACGCAGCAGCTGTACTCAACTGGCCACTTGTTCTCATCACCAGTCCCTCTCCAAAGCACGCACGACAGCTGCGGAGGGACTGTGACACTCTTCCCCATTAGGGAAGACTCTATGAGCTATTATACATTTGTGTGTGTGTTATATGAGTGCATGTGTGGGTGCCGATGAAGGCCAAAGGTCAAAGTCAGGTGTTTTCTCTAATTGCTTCCCACCTTAATTTTTGAGATAAGGTCTCTTACTCACCCTGGAGGTCAAGGACTGGGCAATACTAGCTGGTCAGTAAGCCCTAGGAATCTTTCTGTCTCCAAATTCCCAGCACCGGGATTGCATTTTATGCACACAATTCAGTGGCACTAATTACAATCATAAAATTGTGCACACAGCATCACTTCCATCTTTATCACTAGACTTCAAGCAATAAGCCCTCTTTCCCTGCTTGCTACTTCCTGACCCTGATACCTTCTACTTCCTGTCTCTCTAAATTTTCCTACTTGTCATCACTCCATATAAGTGTAATTTCCTCTTTCCATTGCATCTCTGAATGTCTATTTTGTTTAGCATCTTCTCAAAGTTAAGAGTATTATAGTATATATTCCACTGCACATTCATCTCCTGATGGATGTTTTGATATTTTCACAGTCTGGCCCTAGAGGAGCTGTTATGAACAGTGGCTGCATGTCTCTCTTTCAATTATTTTGAGTTTTTTTCTTTTGGCATAAGCCTAGAAGAGGAATGCCTAGGTTACATGTTCAGTGCTTGATTTTTGAAGGATCAACAATCTATCTGCTCAGCAGTTGGAGCATTTCACACTCCTGCAGCAAAGTCTAAGAATATTCTGTGTATGCTTCTGCTGCCACCTTGGTTACTCTGTTGGTGACGGTGCCCACTATGAGGGATGGACACTATGAGAATGGATGCTAACCCAGTCAGCACAATGACCTTAGACTTAGCAGCTGATTCATAATCCTTTAACCATTATGAGAATTGTGTTAACTTACAAAAGCATCTGGTATATATTTTCACTTCCTGTTAAATAAGGAGGCATGAGGTACCTTGTAGGCCTGGATGAGCATGTAGATGACCCCAGGAGCACCGTGGCACCAGTGGACCAGCAGGTCTCTGTTATCATCCAAACATGCAGGGTAATTGTTGGAAGGGAACTTCAGCCGGCAGACAAAGTCTACACTGGGCTTCACCAAACTATGTAACTTTGCTTGGCTCACCTGAAGGCTGGGCTAAAAATGAGAAACAGAATTATTAGTTCTGCTGAAGAAAAATACATTCGTAGACCTCAAAATGAGTTTTAAACCAGAAAAAAACAAAACAAAACATGACTAATAGGAAATCTAAAGTCATTAAAAGGCTTTATATCTCTTCCATTATTTTTCAGTTGCTGGATATTGCTTTCATTTTCTGTTTTATAATTTTAGAATAATGGAACAAACCACAATTGGGCTGCTAATTAAGTCTTAAAGCCTTCTGTACATACCATTTCCAATGTCCATTGCTATGGACATATTCACTTTTCCTAAGCCAATGCTTGTAAACAAGAGTGAAAGAGATGTTTGTCAAGTGCAGAGAAGCACTGACCACCAACTTTGGCTCCCTCTTTCTGACAGAGAGGTGGTGGGTGCTGCCTACAACAGGGAAGGGCATGGGGCTGGGAGACCTGAGACCTGATGCAGAACCGCAGTGTGGCTCAACACCAAATTGGAAATGACTTGTATATGGATCATTTTACTATGATGATACACAGATTTATATGGCAGTGTGATGCAGGGCACATAGACATCATTTGGGATATTGTTATTTCTCTTTTTGATCCTGTTTTTGATTCAATGCCTTGCTCATTCTTTAAAAGATACATTCAAAGTACTGCACTCCAGGCACGGGGTAGGGTGTGTAGGGTGAGGGGCGCACAGCACTGGGCTGCTCCCCATCTGGGTACGGTACTAGAATACATGATGTAGTGTGTTCTCAGAGCTGTGTTCTTCAAGATATGTATGAATAGTACTTGACATAAAGAACAGTATTCAACAGAAAGTATTAAAAGCAGAGTAAATCACTCTCCAGGAATTATCCAACATGGCCTAGAAGTAATACTGTCCAATTTTACATTATTATTTAGGCACGTTCACAAATGGATTTTCATTACTAAAAACTTCATCTTTTCGAAAAGATAACAACTTGGAAATTGAAAAATCAATAGTGTAGTTTTCAGATTTCTTACTAGAGCTAATAAAAAGAGGCAGGGCAGATATCGCTGACTGTCAGAGTTAATGACAGTCAACAAGGCCACCCAACCACTGTCAGGAGACACAGCCTGCCTTTCACAAAAGCCTCTTAAGAATCTACATGTAGTTTTAGAAATAAGAGTCTAGAGGGAGCAGTCCAGAAAAAGAAATTTAAATTTTGGTTGTCAAAAATGCTAACTATTACAACTTCTAATGGAAAACAGAATAAATAAATGAATAAATACATGTTGTCCTCTGATCACCGCTCCCAAACTGTGACTGTATTTAAAAGCAATCGTGGGCTGAGCACAGGTTGTATTCTTCCAGCCAGACAGCACCGTGCACGCCCACACATGCATGCTGCATGCACGAGTGCAGCACCTTCCCGTATGTGACGCTGCACTTTGTCAAGGGAGCCACAAACCTCTGCTGCTGTTAAGAATCCATTTTCTTCTGCTGTAAATTTTCATTTGTAAATGCCAACTGTTCCCTTAAAATGGCGCCCTCTGAGTTATCTTTCTGACCTCTCACGTTCTATTTTTCTTCAGTCTTTCTAAGTCTGGTGGATGTCTCCCAAGACTGTCGGAACCTAAGAACTACGGGGCACAGCACATTCTGCTATTTTTCAGGCAAATCACACAAAATCTACCAGAAACTCTTCTTGGCTTTACTCTCTTGGTGAACCTTAGGCAGTGTGTGCTCATTTGTTTTCACTCCTAGAACTTCTTTCATTAGGTTGTTCTTTATAATAATAGGGAATGATACTTGTAATTGAAGGCATTTTCTAAGAGAGGCGCAAAGAGCACTCGTATGGAATTAGAGGCTGAGATACTGCTCCAGGGGCTGTTGGTGAGCTCACGCTCATCTGGGACCTAGGACCTCCCCCAGGACGGTGTCTTGATGCTTTCACAATGAAGGTGCACCCTGGCTACAGCACCTCTGCTGAGGTCAGGTGACGGAGTGTGACACAGTGACCGGCAGAAGGGAAGACAGTAGTAGGATCTGCTCCCTATCGTGTCACCTTAGGCATCCCTTACCTGCATTAGGTAGTAATAGATTCCCGCCAGGCCATGAGCAGCTCCCACGTAATATTCCTGGTACCACTCATACATCAGTGGAGACTTTGCTGTGAAGTTTCTCTTTCTAGCTAGGTTTTCTCCAGAATTTAAGATTGTTTCACAAATCTGCACAGAGAACGCCAAACATTTAACAAGACAATTAGACAAAAAGTGTGCCTGGCAGAGGCAAGAAACTTTTTGTTAAGAAGTACCGAATTACTGGTAGGGAATAAGACAGCATCTTCCACCAGGAAGGATACAGCTCCCTTCTGAGAAGTGTGAACACATATTCTGCCTAGAAGATGGTTCAGGAGGACCCTCAACTCTTTTTACTATCATTTTAAAGAACCTACACGTTTTTCAAAAAAAAAAAAAAAAAAAAAGTACAAACTCCTCTAGACACCGAAGGAGATCCTTGCATCTGAGAGATGAGATCGACCCTCTATCTCCTCCAGAAAGTATCAAATGGAGCAGGAGAGCCTTCTGACTCCTATTGCTCCTGACAGGGCTTCCCACATCCTGACTGTGAAAGTGTTGGTCTCTGTGCCTGACCTATAGAGGTCAAGACACATGGTCTTTCTACATGGGCTGTGCTAACTGGAGAGACAGACTATGTAAGAAGATGCCTAAAAAACACCCCCTAAAGCCCACGAAGTTGTATTACCTGCTGAATATGGCTCTGAGGGATCTTCTCCTCTCCAAAGTTCTTATTGACAAAAAGCAGAGCGAAGATGTAGCCTATGCGGCCATAGAGCATTTCATTTGGTGCATGGGGATCAATCTTATTGAGGTGCATAAGCCTAGGAAGAGAAACATGCGGCTGTGACCATCTGACAGGGTCAGACATTAGCACGTCAAGTAGTCCACTAAAAAATATGTACACTGATACATAAACATACATATCTAAAATCAGTTTATAGATTAGCCCCATATTAAGTTCACAATGGAAGTAGTAAAGCATAAGGAGAAAGCACAAGTAGCCTGAGGCTATTTGAATTTGCCTAGCTTCTCACATGCACAGACTTGTACTGAAGCAGTGGGATGGGAGGAGCTGGCGCGGCTGCCACCCAGCATTTAGCCTGGACTAACTGACATTTAAGAGTGCCACTGCTTTAATCAAACACTCGCCTCATCCCACTCACCTCCACTGTAGCCTGATCTGCCACCAGGTGACATGAAAACGGCAGAGTCCTTTAGCTCTTATTTTTAGAAACAACCTTGACTACCAAGTTGTATATATATGAGAATGTATGTATCTCTAGATTTGTGTACATACAAGCACAAATACACGTATGTATCAACATAAATTTAACCCAGCAATGTTCTGTAACACCCTTCCTAGTCCTTCCCTGTCGAGCACACATAGACTAGTTTCATTCTTTAAAAGTTGTACTATAATTTATTAGGTTCTTTTTGATGGACACAGTGCAGCTTCTCAAAGTTTTAATGGGTTCTGTTTCCAGTTAAGGAGCAGCAAGTAGACTCTAACCTTCCTTCTCTCATTAAACATAGCTCCAAAACCTAGACAAAATACACATGGCAGCTACTTAAAGACTTTTAAAAGGAAATAGCAGCTGATAGCTGGGGCAGAAGCTGGGATAATAGATCGGGGGTGTATTTCCCCTTCCAGTATTTCCCTTGGCCTGAACTCAGTACAGCCAAACACACAGCAGTGGGTGACAGTGAGCCCAGAGGAGTTTTGTCTCAGTCTGAGCAGGAAGGGAGGGTCGTCAATAAAGGATTAGAGTGGGTAAGGCCTTGTTTCTCTCTCTAGTTGTCTTATGGCCTGGAAAATAAGCATCTTAAGTATCAAGCTGAAGCAACAGCATTGGGAACCCATAGGAGTTGAAACTCTTAGAGACTAGAGGCACTGTGGTTCTGGGAGAGGGTTAAACCCTACTTACCTCTAACTTCTGTGTACTTAGCCCAGAAGCAGGCTCAGTGAGGAAATATGTACAGCTGGTCAACCACACTCCAGGCAACCAGGAAGTAGGGGAAGACCTCAGGGGAGGTACGCTTGGAAGGCTCCACAGATTATAGACAGCTTCAACTCGGAGAATGAACCTTTATATGAGTTGTGGGGTTTTTAGAGTTTTTTTTTTAAATTTTTTAAATTTTGAGACAGGGTTTCTTTGTATAGCCCTGGCTGTCCTGGAACTTGTTCTGTAGACCAGGTAGGTCCCACAGAGAGCTGCCTGCCTCTGCCTCCCCAGTGCTAGGACTAAAGGTGTGCACCACCACTGTCTGGCTGTTTTAAACTTTTTAATCACATGGAGTTTTGAAAATATAACTTGATTTTCTCTAAATTAGTGTATGAATTTCAATGTGATCCCACACATTTAATAAAGTGTTATTAAAACACTTTAAATTTTTGTCAAAACTCGACAAAGTGATACGAGTATAAAGACACCAGGGATTTTCTGGGAAATCAAATCATATCTGGTATTTAGGATGCACTAAGCACAGTTCATCTCTAACAATGAGTCCCGATTTGAAAATTCTCCTATCTGTGGTTGTGGTGGATTGTGAGCTTAGTGTGTGCGCCTAACTTGATTTTACACTCAAATGTTTGAACAACTTTGTAGTATTATGAGTCACATGGAGCCAATGGTTGTATCTGAAATATTGTAACCAGGGATCAACGGTCATAGGGACTCAACCCTTTCTATTAAAATCCATAGAAGAACTGGTTACAAAAGCCGTAAGAGTGTGAGAAAATGGCTTTCTTGGGGGCATGAGCTGACAAGGTGTGGGCTGTGTAGCCTCTCTTGTCTGCTAATGCTTAGTGTAGAGGGCGCTGTGGCTTTCCCTGCGCTACAAGAGCAGGGCATGGGACTGCCATGTGCTCCTCTTCTTAGTAAGATTGCCCATTTGGTAAAACGAGGCCCTTGCCCAGCTCTTACTGTCACAGTCAGGCCAGGGTGCAGCTGAGGTGGTATACAGCCATGGCCTCTGGAGGCTAATAATATTCACCCACATTAAGACCACAAGAAACGCACACGGATCCCTGACAACGCTCCCACAAGCCAGATGCACACCAGGACAAACAGTAAGGGGCGACAGCTGTACAGGACGATTGTTTGTGAGGAAGAAAATGTCTCCCTCACCTCCCTTCTCTACCACTTCTATCATGAGCTGGGAGAGAGAGGCACATGGTGCCTACAATGAGAAGGACTTGTTCTGTAGCCAGAATGACATGAGTTTGTGACTAAAATAGCCAACAGATATGGGACAAAGGTTCAGGGAAGGCATAAAGGATTCTTGTTTTTAAAAATTAAGCAAAAACTCTAACAAGAGTTCCTCATTTTCTAAGTGTTTCACTTGAATTATGCATGTGAACTACACCTGTGCCTGGTGCCTACAGTGGTCAGAGAAGGCACGGGATCCCCTGGAGCTGGAGTCACGGAGAGCAGGAGTCACCATATGACCTCTAGGAACTGAACCCAGGTCCTATGCAAGAGCAACAAGGGCTCACTTTACTCTTAACCACTGACCCATCTCTCCATTTCTGGTGCATTTTTATTTTTTAAATGAGCACTTGCTCTTTGGTACAAAAAAAAATGGGGCTTCAAAAGAATGGCATATTGCAAGAAATTGATGTACCTCAAATTAGCAAATAAATAAATGCTAGCTCCTATTTTCTCTTTCTTCCTTTTCACAATTATAAGAAATAAAGTGACAAGGTTACCATGGCCAGAAGTTTCTATTTCCTTGTAATATACTGTAATACTGTCAAAGCTTTGCTCAATGCTAATAGGGTTGTCTGAGTGGTGGAACAGGGAATATGCTGTTTTAGACTTCTAACCATCCCCCAAAACCCCATCACCTTATTGCTGCAGTGCTAGGGACACACCCAGTGTCTTGGGCATCATCCTGAGTTACATCCTCAGCCTCCAATTTTATTTGTACTCAAAAGAAAATACAAATGGCAGCATGTGTGTGTGTGTGTGTGTGTATGTCAAGGTCAATCCTGGTATTAACAAACTAAAAGAAAAATTTGACAGCATTTTTGGGCTACTGAATAACGTTACTACTACAAATATTGGTATTGGCAAGGCTGCACGGGATATACATGTATGTATGTACGTACGTATGTATGTATGTATGTATGTACACATGCATGTATGCTTGTTTGTTTTAGTTTCTTGGGGGTAAGTTATTTCTAGATGGCTCTGTCTAAGGTGTCTTATGTACCCTGTGATCCAATGATCTTGATTCCAGGGGTTTCTCAGTGTACATCCATGCAGACCTTTGAGTAACACAAATGACTGGCACATTTACTCTACATCATTCTCCAGTGATTCTACAAAGGTTGCTATGCAGATTCTTAGGCCTTGTCCTTCAGTTATGACACATGCCTAGCACTCAAGCAATTCAAGGATCTTAGGAACAAGCGGTTTCACAGGAGCCGAGCATGCTGGCACACACTACAGCACAAGTCCAGCAGTGAGGGGAGGCGGTGTCAGTCCACTGTCATCCGGGTTACACACATGCTCTCTCAGAACTCACAGACCTCCTTTGGAGAGGGAAGATCTGGAAGGGCAATATACATGGCCTCAGGCAGAGGAGCTCAGCCAGCCTCTCAATCTCAAAAGAACTTAAAAGCATTTGCCAAGAAAACCGTATTTTTTCCCTCCCAACAGAAATTGTACCCAAATAACAAAAAAACCAAATCTGTCTGCTACATACAAAATCTGCTGCTGCAGTGGCCAGAACATGTGCCGCAAGGTCAGATCGGAATACTTTATCAAGTTCTAATACAATGCATCAATCCTATAGACTTTGGAAATAAAAACAAACTTGATTTACTTTTGCAAAGGGATTGAAGAAACTATTCAAAAAGGAAAACTTTGGTGTTTTCTGCTCTAAGAAATACTGTGAGTGACTGCATTCACCAATGATCCTACTAAAATAGAAATTGAACTACTGAATTCCCAAAATGCCAGTGTTCTCACCTACACTACCACTAGGTGGAGATATACAATTAACATTGTAAAACCAGATTCATTTGCACTAGGCAAATGGTGCTACAGTTTAAATGCTTACAGACAACACCCTGTTCAGAGCCAACCTTGCCTAACAATAGCGTTTAGGCTAACAAAGGACATGGTGCATTTCTTTTCTGGATCTGAAAGCAGATTATCAGCACATATTAGCTGGTTCTGGTTACTAAAGGTAGGGCTTGAAGCTGTGCACTTCACATGCTACATTCTAAGATAAAATAATGAGGGCATTTGAAAATTGTAATGGTTATTTTAGGTGTTTTTGGAAATTCTCAAGCCCACAAGTGTATCTCTGAGGCTCCGGTTATTTGTTTGGATAAGCTGATAATTTCTGATTCATCACACTACAACACACATCACCTCCTCTGTCCAAAACGTCAGTTCCTCACCATCCTAGGGACCGGCCTCAGCATACTAAGATCTGTCAGGCTGGTGACTAACTATGAAACAGACGAGGCTCTCTACTGTGCTCCTGACACCAAGAACTCTGTGTGGAAAGGACCTACAGGGCATGAGGTGCTGTCTCACCCAGGCCATTGGCAATACAACATGACTGTCATTGATTGTCATTCATCCCCTCCAACCCCTCCATCCTCCATTCGAACATTCTGCTTCTGGAAGCCAAAGATCCTCAGAGGCAAGTTTAGGAACTAAAACCTAATGAAACTGATTTCTTTGGACTCCAGTTTTTTTTTTTTGTCTAAGCATTACTTTTGTATATTAAAGGCATTTTTGCTCTTTCAAACTCAAAATCCTGATTTTGAGAGCTCATTACACCAAGAAAATGCTGGAAAGGTAAATGGGACGGTGCAGTCAATGGAACACAAGAAAGACATTGCTGAAAGAAATGAGTGTGTCACCCCATGAAGATGTGACACCAGGAAGATGGCTCATTAAAAAGCAAATAAGCAGGCAGGCTAATTCAATACCTGACAGTATAAAATAATTCTGGACAAGAAACTCAAATGAAGGAATGTTTGCCACACAGAGGAAAGGAGGAGATGTAGAAAGCTAATCAAGCAGTGCAAGTCCAGAGAGTAATCATGTAATAAGAAGCCAGGCATTCAAAGCTGTGGCCACAAACTGTAACAGACTTCCCTTCAGTCACATCTGTATACATATGTGAGTATAGAAGTGACCACACACAGACACAGACAGACAGACAGACAGACAGACAGACAGACAGACACACACACACACACTTTCTTTTGTTTTGAGACAATCTTCTTCTGTAGACAAGGCTAGCCTGAACTTACTATATGGACCAGAGTAGCCTTCAACTTGTAGAAATCCTCGTTCCTCAACTTTCTGAGCGCTAGGGATTATGAATGGAAGCCACCATGCCTGATTTCACATTCTGTATTTTAATTCTATGTAATGAGTTTGCTGGCCATAAATAAAATTCTTAAAATGTCATAATTTTTAAAAAAATATGTAAATCGCAAAGGGTGCTTATAACCAAGGTATCAAAAACACCACAGCCTAGAGTTGAAGGGATTTCCCTACACATGAGCTCCTGAAGACTGCAGGCAGAGAGAAGTGTGCATTTCATTTTGTGTAACCAGGACTGAGCACAAACTCCAATCTGTTTCAACACCTTGTTTCCAATGAATGCAATTAAAGTTCTTAAAGTAGATTCCTACTTGGTCACTGTATTTCAGGGAAGTTGACCTTGTGTGTGATACACTGGAACCACTATAATGTTATCTGATGGCAAGTCACAGTGATACTGAAGAATTCGATCTCAGGGACCTCACACGCCTAATGGATTTAAACTGGCTTTGCAAAAACTAATAAATAAAAAAGACAGTTTCTGTGTTTCAGACATAGGAGAGCATCTAACAGTTTTGCACTAGCTAGTCATACATCAGTAAACAGCCATGGAAGGAACACACTTTACTTCAACTTTTAGGGGAAATTAGTGCTTTGTATCACCTATCCCTCTGGTGACAGTTTTTTTTAAATTCATATTTTAATTTTATTTTTTGTGAACCCACGAGTTTAATGAAGGTTACCCTCAAGAATGTGGGTGTGGCTCTTCACAAACGCACTGGCATCTTATCAGTTGCAGCACCACTGAAAAGCTGTCCCTGCCCTCCACAGCCACTGACCACTGAGAAGATGCTCAGGGCTAGTGGACCACTGAAGGGGAGGTATGACTGCTGCTGTGTAGGTGTCTTGTAGGTAATCACAGGTGCTGAGAGTTACAGAGAGCAATGGTCACGTCACACCCACCAGGCAGAATTCCACAGCACCCCAGCCTTTCCTGGGGCTCTCACAGTCTTCCCAGCTCCTTTGGGAGTCTCTGAGATTGGAGGGGTGACATGATGGCCCATTTAGGGCTCAATGCTCAACAGGAACTTATTATGTTCAACGTATACTTAGAAGGCAAGTGACAGGTACATCATGTCCTTAGAAAATAACAGCAGTAGCTTCCCCAAGAGGACATATGACCTTCCCAGTCATGGGCTTTTGACTAGGCTTAGAATTTCCTCCAGATAAGAATTTCCTCCTGGTGAGGAGGGCTCAAATCAATCAGAAAACAGTTGGTTACCCCTATTAGAGTCATGCCTCTATTGCACCAGTGGGCGCATCCTGCTCTGTAGGTCAGTAGTACAATATACAGGGTTCATAGCTGAGTATGACTATAATGTCATTTCTCTAGCAGCCTCTACAGCATCTTACAGAGCTATGAGGGCTAGCCAGCATGGAGATGATTTTAGCTGGGGACCAGCTTAAGATTTCTCTAAGTCTTGTATAGTTTCATATTAAATGATTCTTTGCTATAGCTTTTTTCTATTCATACTAGACAATGTGATCTTTCATTTGAAGCTGGACTATATCATTTGTAGCTTCTGATAGCTATAAGCATAATTAGGTATTAAAAATGTCAATGCAGAAAATGATTTATTATATTGATTCATATAATGCTATAGCAGAGCAAAAGATTCTTTGGCTTCCCTATTGTGGTTATAATTTCAAGTAGAAAAAAATTGCTACAAAGAGAAAGTATCATTGTACAGGGCATTTGGGGAGAATGGAGAACTTCTGTGTGTGATCGCCTATGCAAGTTATACATAAAGAATGGAGAACTTCTGTGTATGATCGCCTATGCAAGTTATACATACATTAAGAGTGGAGAACTGTGTGTGATTGCCTACATACATTAACCAACACAGGTATGAATAATTCCTTCTTCGTAACACAATCGTAACTTGAACAGTTCAAAAAGCCTGCTGAGGAATTATACACACAGACCAGTAATTGCTAGGCATCCATGAGATTGGTTCTGGCACCCCCCAAAAATACTATATTGACACTCTCACCCTTCATATAAAATGGGGGATTAGCATACAACTCATGAACATCTTCATTTGTACTGTGAGCATCTCTGTTATTCATAAAGCACTCTGTAAAGAGTCACACTGTTTAGGGAATAACATAAACTTTTTGCCCAACACTTTTGAGCCATGATTGGCTGAGCCTATGGATGTAAACCCACTGACACAGAAGGACAATAGATGTTAATATAGGGATTCCTCAACAAACTAAATCAATAATTATGCCTGTCTAGTAGCAATTATAAGAAAGAATAGTGGGTATATAAAAGCCACAGCTGACTCTGGGATGATCACACTGTTAGAAATGCAACTCTACCTGCTGACTTTTGCTGACTTTCATTTGCTCAGTAAGAGCCCAAGAGTCCTACATGGAGCTGCATTCCAGTCACATTTCTTAAGAGTTCAAAGGAGTGCTCAGTAACTTTTTACGAAGACAATAAATGTTGTCTATCTGGAGAAAAGTTTAACAATTCTTTTAAAGTCACCAGTGCATAGTTTGCCATGAATTATACTCAAAGTGATGATAATAATAATAATCTAGGTTTGTATGTCATTGCCCACAAAAAAGGCAGTCATCATCATCGTTGTCGTTACTGTCATTGTCATCATCCTTATTATTATTGGATTTTGGAGATGGTCTAAGTACACAGCCTAGGTTGGCCTTAAATTCAGGATCTTCCCGCTTTAGCTTTCTGAGTGCTGGGATTATAGATGTTAGAATGGCAGTCTGGGATTAGTTTTTCCTGGCATAGAAGAAGAGATCCACTTCCTTTTCAGATGCTGATTTTGGGGAGCACAGTAAATTAGTCATCCCATAAGGGTCTTGATCTTAGGGAAATGATACCTGATCTGGACCATGCCGGTGTCTTTTATCTTGTACTAAGATAGGGATTACAAGGCTATTCTTTAACTATAGCAGGAATATAAGAACTGACCAAATGCAGGAGAAAGATCTATCTGCTGAGAGACAAGTAAACTCAGAGTTTTCTTTGGCTAAGATATGCAGAATCCTAATGGTGTTTCAGCAACAATTCTCACAAACAAACATGATTACCGTGTGATACAATCCTCTGCCTGCTTCTCACTGTTCATCTTGTGATACAGCACAGCAGCCACAGCCAGCGGGCCTGCATCGCCACACAGGAAGGTGATGGAACGCTTGCTCAAACAGTTTAGGCTTTGCTTTACATAGCCACGCGCCATCTGCAAGTAGGCAGGGTCCCCAAACACATCATAGAGATGTAAGTAAAGCACAGCGATGCCTGGAATGCAAGAGAAAGCAAGTGGAGTTGAGGACAGGCAACGCATTGTGTTATTTTGCTGTGTTACCACTCATCTGGGTTGAATTCGATAAGCTATGTGAAATCATCTGCAAGTTCAAGTGACTTTCTAGCCTCAGCTCTGTTTACTGTGAATCAGCTAAGAAAAATGCAGAGGGAATCACTTGTCTTTATATTCCTCACTGTTAGATTATATTAAGAAATGAAGACTTGCCCAGACAGACACATAGACACAGTGACCATTATTAATCTTTTTTGGTTGATGGCTTATTAATTAACAAAGATTAATTAATAATGAACAAGATATATGATCATTGTGACATAATGCAATTTAGAGCAAGGGATGAAAAACTTCTCGTTAAACAAAAGGAAATTCTTTTGTGTGTGACAAGCTAGTTTGTGTCACCAAATCCTACACTCTGGTTTCCTTGTAGGAAGGCCATGACAAAAATACACTTGAGTCTTGTAATATTTTTTCCTGTCAAGGGTTGCCTCCTCTGCCACCATGCTACTTTGGAGACTAATGTAAGGGTGTCAATAACTTTGCTGTGGTCCCCACTTCTTCATTCCAGTGCACTCCTAGAGCCTACAGAGTAACTGAGGCAATATCTGTGTGTCCTTGTTACAAGTGCTTGTCACAGGAGACAGAGCTCCCCCTCGGAAGCAGCTCAGTGAGAAGCAATCAGACATGGAGAAGGGGTCTGTCTGCCTACAGCATTTCCAGAAACATTTTCCTGTAAAGTACATTTTCCATCTCATTTACCATTTTTAGAAGACACACAGCCTATGTTTAAATCTAAATTAATAGAGCCAATCTTTTCATGGATTTCAGCGCAGTAAAAATGCAGTCTGCAGAATTACTTTTTACTGTACTGAGAACAATTTTAAATTCAGATACTTTTCTCATTTTGCATGGGTAATCTCCAAAGCTTTGTGTTACAGACAATTCAATTTCACATGTATATTAAAGCCAAATTTTCGTTTCTTGCCAAAGTTAATAACCTTGTCTGCTCTCTCAAAGTGGCACAGTGTTAGTAATTCCAAAGTTGATGAGCAGATGGAACGACGATGCTCAAGGTCTGTAGACAAGTGTACAGAACCACGTATGTGGGGAAGAAAAAAATCTCCTTTTCACAAATGATCAATGTCAAGAGCTTCTTCCAGCCATTACATCCTTAATGGGCTTCATCACCACCCACGTCATGCACCTGCTGGCAACCCACCTAAACTGTGGCCTTTCACTTCCCCCCTTATCCCACTGCTGCCTCAAGACCCCCACCCCCGCCTCCAATTAAGTGATGTAAGCACCAAAGCCAGGTGAGAAAATAAAATGATTTAATACAAGCTCAGTGACTGTTTTCCTTTTTGGATTCTTGTCTCATGATCATTAGTTCCTCTGTCTTAAACAATTAACAAACAAAACCTACTATGCCTCACAAGTGAAAGATCTGATACACTCCTAGTGAAAATCTGGCAATCTTTCAGACGGTTCTTTTCTGATGAGCACAGATTTCTTTAGCTTCTTGGATTCCATGGCCCCAGGTTCCATTTCCCTCTTCCCCCTGTTCTGGGTGGGCCCTGGTGTCAAATTTCGACTAGCAATCTGCTCCTATAGTGTGTGGTTTCTTCTTACACAAAGCGCCATGGATGGAGAGGGCTTTCGTGCTGAATACTGCTAATGTCCTCAAACCTGCTTGTGAACCTGCTCTGTCAGATATATTTCATTTCTCATCAATGTTTTTAAATTTAATAATAGAAAAAGTGGGTAAATGAACTCCCTGGGGCTAAATGACTTGAGCCTGATCCTCAGACAATAGGCACAGGCGCACCTTCATCTTTGCACATAGCAAAGACTCAAAGATAGCAGGCAAAGTGGGACACCAAGATGCAACCTGAGGTCCTGACGATACAGTCAGTCTGGCCTCGCTGAGGCATTAAGCCTCCTTCTCCAAGTGTAAATGCTGTTCTGGAAGCCCTCGAGCACTGCAAGGCTGAGCACACAAACTCTGGTCCCTTTCTTGCCCCACTCCCACCTTCCAGAGGCAGCTACCTTCAAATGGCTTCATCAGCTTGTTTGACTCTCTGCCTCCAAATTTCTGAGAAAGCCTACGTGTTATTTAATTCTTTCCATTTCAGAAAACTGTTTTTTTCAAAATTTCCTTTTGGAACAGGGAGATTTACCTCTTGTAACAGAGGGACAGAAGTGGTTCTTTAATGTATACCCATTTCCACTCAACAGCCATACCCTAGATTCAAGGTAGAATAAGTGTGCAGAGGGGGATGGCCTCTGGCTAGGCTCTCCCCAGGATACATCCTTCCTTCTACTTTCTTCCTGTCTGGAGTGCAGATGTGGCGGCATGGTCAATGCAGGAACTGTAGACCATGAACTGGAAATTCTACTAGGATGTTGGTGATGCACAGGGCTTACTGCCCTGAGAGCTAAAATCTGACCGCACCAGGCCCTATTCTGTCTCATAACACAAGAGGGAAAATTTCTGTGTTATAAAGCCACTACTATTTAAATGTACTGCCACAAGTTTGTGAGACCAGTTCTAAAGAACAGAGTTCCTTTTCAAAGATAGAGAGGCAGCAAAGCTGTATCTCAGGTTTTGCCAGTTGATGACTGCAGTTTAATTTGAAATGCATCATTTTAAGCAGAACAGCTTAATGTTATTTAAAAAAATCATTATAGCTGCCCTGTAGGGGTTGGAACAGTGGATATCCAAGTGTAGCTAGGAGGATGCTACATGAGTAGGGGTGAGACACAGGGAAGGGGCAGGACAGAGATGCAGTAAGAATGAACCTGCCTGGGAGGTAAAAGCAGCAAAACTTCATAGGGGATGAGTGACAAGCAGATTCCATGTCGGCTCCCAAATGTCCTAGTTCCACAACCGCGTGGGCACCGCCAGCATGGCAGCACAGAAATACACCTTCAAATACATTTCAAGTCTTTAAAGGACACTTAACGTCATGAGGAAAACCACCTCTATGAAAACAGCATGTACTGACTGGTTTTTGGGAGCTTCAGTTGAGATGCAGCTGTAAGGCATTTTCTCATTCAGTGATCAATGGGGAAGGACCCAGGTCATGGTTGGTGGTTCCTACCCTGGACAGGTAGGTGGTCTCGGGTTCTGTAAGGAAGCAGGCTGAGCAAGTCATGCGAAGCAAGCCAGTACACAGCACACCTCCACGACCTCTGCATCAGCTCCTGCCTCCAGGATCCTGCCTGTCTGAGTTCCTGTCCTGACTTCCTTCAGAGATGAACAGCAATGTAAGCCTAATAAACCCTTTCCTCCCCAACTTGCTTTTCGGTCATGGTGTTTTGTGCAGCACTAGAGATGCTAAGACACATCACAGCTGGTCAAGAGTCTCAGTATGGAGCTGCATCTGTCAATGTGTAAAACTATCACAGAATACACAATGTCTTTAAAAGGAGACAGCAGTCATTTATAATTAAGGGCATCTTTCAATTTACACCTGAATGTCAGATAAAGTTTCTGTGCACCCTATTTGCTAAGCAAAGACTACAGAGACAGAGATAAGCTTCCTTTTTTCTATCTTTTAAATTTTTGTACTAGTTCAGAGAATATTTAGTTACAATTTAAGTTATAATTTGAACATTATAATTTGAAATTTAGTTATAATTTGAACATACTTAATTGTAAGAATAAGTGCCATCTATTTTTTCTACTTTACAAGTATTTTATTTAAAAATATAAGCCTCTTTCTCATGAACCCGAGTAAATTTTGACATGCTCACGAACACAAAACTTTAAAAAGTCTTTAAAATTTTCCTTTAAAAATTACATTTTATTTGTCTGCAATGACACACATGTGGAAGTCGGAGGATGACTGGTGGGCGTATGTTCTCTCCTGCTACCCCGCATGGGTCCAGGGGATGGAAATCAAGGTGTAAGGCTTGGCAGCAAAATACCTTTGCTCCCAGTGCCACTGCATCACTGACCCAACATTAACGTTAACATGTAGGTTCAGAGTTATTCATTTCTTGTCTTGCTTGGTCTACTCCATGAAAACTAGTGTCATTAAACTGTGCAAGTTAAGGCCTTCGGCTTGTACTGTTTTTCAGCTTTGCTCATATAAATAGCTAAAACGTGGCCATCTTAAAGGAGAGTATAATCTGAGAGAAGGGAAGACACGAAGTGGATAAAGCAAAAATCTAGTTAGACAACATTTGTTTATAGACCTACAGTCAGCACCCGGGGAACATCTTAAAGCTGTGTAACTGGAAAGCAGCGATGGTTCCCAATGTATGTCAGGAGCAGCTGGAGGGTAATGGAGAGTTGTCTTCCCTTAAAGCAAAGCAAAGCAAGCTGACTTGCCAGTCTGTGGTCTGGAGGCCATGACTGGGCATGTACACAGGCTTCATCAACAAAATTAGTTGCTGTCAGGGCAGCAGTGACTTTACTGTGCACAGCTGTACCCATAAACCTGGGTGTCAATAGAGTGCCCCGGTGGTATCTGCTCAGTTGTGAGACCAGGGCTGCCCACTGTGCGCCGTTGGCTGTACAAATCCCCCAGTTTTTCACACAGGCCATCTGGGAAGAAAGCAGTCATGGTTCTGCACCTTTCATTTAATATTACCCCAAACAAAGAATCGTGAACAGGTCAAATGAGCTACTTCCACAGTTGCCATACGCCAGGATTTAAGAACAAAGGAAACATTACACATTCTTCCTTTCAGGGTCCAGCAGCTTCACAAAGGTCAGATACACAAGCACCGCTAGCCTTTCATCAGACTGGCGTGACAGGTGATGAGTAAGCTGAAGTAGTAAGAACACGGGCTCCTCACGCAGGGGGTGAAGACCGTCTCCCCCTTCCCTAGCTGTGTAAAATGCAGCCCATTTACTAAGCCTTAGTACTCTTCTGAAAACTGGAACAGCAGCAGCATCTCTACAGAATTACTGAGTCACATGGCAGCACAGATTTGTCCTGGCATCCACTGACTCGTGTCCAGTCCCATCAGGTAGTGAACATCATTGATGTGGAGTCACTTTATCCTATCGCTGACCTCTCATCTGAAGGACAGAGTGCAGAGGAGGTACAGTCTCCCTCCTCCCACATTTCAGCATCACTCCTCCCATTCTGGCCTCTGAGGGCAGAGAACTGTTCTATACAGAAGCCACCTGGCCTTGCACTAGCCTTCTGGAGTCCTCTGTCCTCATCTGTTCACCTCCTTCCTCTTTCAGGACTATCAGGTGCTCTGTGAGTCTGAGGAGAAGTTCAAGGGTAAGAGATGCCAAGGTCTCAGTGATCAGCAGAGCAGACATGGTAAAACTTGTCAGTTAATTCCTGAATTCTTGTCTCAACTTGACCCGACCCTGTGGCAAAGAGTGGCACTGGAGCTGCACTCCCTACAGGCACTTTTAATAAACACCAACTATGGACATGATGTTATGCTGAGTGGAGTTCCCTGCAATGGGAATGGCAGGCCCAGCTGCAGCCTTTTCAGTATTGTCTGCAATGGTCATTGCTATGTCAGCCTGATTTCCTTTCTACCATTTCTCTCTCTCCGTATGTGTGTGTATGTATGTGTGTGTGTACATGTGTAGGCTCCAGGCTGAGGTCAGGGGTTTTTCTCAGCTACTCTCTACTTTATTCACTGAGTCAGGGCCTCTTAACTGAACCCATAAGACGAGTTTCCCAGACTGCTCTGGGAATCTGTGCCCACACTGAGAATGCTGGAATTACAGGCAGCTGCCACACCAACCTAGAATTTACGTGAGCACGAGGAATCTGAACTCTGCTTCCCATCCTTGTATAGCAAGCACTTTATCCAAGTGAGCCATCTCCTCAGTTCCCTTTCTACCATTTATTCTGATTTGCTTATAAACACTGTCCCCGCTCTCTGTGCTTCACTTTAGCACCCTCTGGACATCTAACCCTACTCTCTATGCTTCACTTTAGCACCCTCTGGACATCTAACCCTACTCTCTGTGCTTCACTTTAGCACCCTCTGGACATCTAACCCTACACTTGTTTCCAACGTGTGACTTAGTAACATAACCTACAGTACAATGGCATCAACATCATAAGCTTCGATGTGTAACTCAGAAAGCCAACAGACCACGCTCCTGGCACAGTTACCTAGCCAGTGGTTGGTAGAGGGCTCTAGTGAACCCAGTGCCCATCCATAATCAATGGCACTCAGTGGCTTAGAGATAGGTACTTCTCATGAAGGTGAAGGGACATCTGCTTAGGGCTCAGACACTGAAACACTGGCTCTGGTACGGGAGCGTCTAATAAAGAGAGATCAATCTGCAAAGAGAAGACAACTGGCCAGAATGATTTCTTTCAAGTAAATCTCGTGTCAGCGGTAACTGAGAGCCACATGCTAATGTGGCAGCTAACAGCTCTGCACTTGGCAGATCAGAGGAACAGCATCTTGAAATACTAATGACCTGCGTTTAGAGCCCAAGTTAATATTACTCTAGGGATTGCGCTGCAGCTCTTCGTAGTTAAAACGTTATCTAATGCTTGAGAAGAGGACATGCATGCCAATTGTAGCCTCATTAACTTGCTGAGTTGGTTAACAGGAGATTAGCCCATGGCTTTCAGAGCTGAAGCCCCTCGAGTCCTTTGTGCAAATGGCTTTTTCTCTTTTAAAGTGTAAGTTGATCACTATTTCTCTGAGGAATCACCGCAGTGAGGTGGGGGAAAAGTGACTTTTCATGAAGGCTAGCACTTTTCGCCATGTTTCCTAAAAGACATCAGTGAAATCAGCCCTCCCTTGGGTTTACTTAACTCTCTGCTGCATCTATCAGAGAAGTAGGGTTTCCTAGTCAATACCTACTTTTTACAGAGACACATCCCTGCCCATTAACCCTTTATAACAGTAACACTTTACTAGTCTTTTGTGATTTCAACTCTGGATGCCATTCTAAGATCTACACTCGTCCCTGGAACAGAAGGCAGCTCAGCCCAGAGACATGGATTGCAGTCCTATGTCCTCTGCAGTGTCCTACACGTCACAGAGCCAGCAGCTGGCCATGGGTCTGGTTGTATGGTTCCACTCCTGCTGTTTTCTGTATCTAAGTAACCCACATGCTTGCCAACAGTCGGTGTGCTGGGAGGGGACGGCGACCGTACACACACAACACAGTGCTAACACAGCCCCACCCCAATCACTGTGCATTAGCCTTCAGTGTAATGCTTTATAGAGGGGACCGGTGGAACAACTGAGACTGTTCATTTGAAACACCTTAACAGCGGCCACCTGAGTTCAGATGGATGCGCACTCACTTGAGAAGATTTGCAACAATCCTCTCCAAATTCAAGCCATAATGAGAAGAATCTTCTTTGGATCAATTAATGTTTTATTCTGAATCTATACTAAATGTACCTGTAGGGTCAAGAAGTGGGAAAACACATTTATACAAAAGACTGCCAGAGACTACAGTTTGGTTTTTTTGTTTGTTTGTTTGTTTGTTTGTTTTGGCTGCAAATGCTGAGAAGAACTTCCAGGATTTACTTTATGTCTAATCATTAGTTACCTACTTGCAGGCTTAATAGTAATTACCCTTCCCTCTGCTGCCTTGGTAACAAGGCTTGTTTCTAAAATCATTTTCATATTTTCTAAAAATAAAATACTGATCTCTGACTGGTCATAAACAATTCTCAAATGTTGTACAGTACAGGTATCAGGTTGTCATGGCTCAAACTATTCTGTCTCAGGAAAATCTCACTGGGCAGTGGCGGCACACGCCTTTAATCCCAGGACTTGGGAGGCAGAGGCAGGCGGATCTCTGTGAGTTCAAGACCAGCCTGGGCTACAGAGCAAGTACCAGGACAGGCTCCAAAGTTACAGAGAAACCCTGTCTCAAAAAAACAAACAAAAGAAGAAGAAAACTCCCTTGACAAATGTAGACACTGAGTGCAAATGTAGTAGCTGGTGGGAAATGTGCACAGACTCACTCAAAAGACAGAGGGTAGGACTCATGAAGTCGCCTGCTGGTTCTGCAGCCCATTTCTCACTCTAACACGGAGACCCTCTACAGACTGCACACTGGGGACACACACAGCCCATTTCTCACTCTAACACGGAGACCCTCTACAGACTGCACACTGGGGACACACAGGCAGAGCAGAGGACTAAAGGAAAGCTCTTGGGGTGGGATCTGCTCTCCCCACGAGGCACTGATGGCCGTGCACTTTCTCACCCGTCGGTGAATTTTCTCACTCCTGCCATGCGAATGTCACAGTGACTGATACTAGTAGCAGTGCTCTGACCTTTACTTTTTTTTCCAGGGTCATGGAATTTTGCTTCTCTACCACAAGTGTAAAAGGATAAATGCCAGGGGTGTGAGGCTTAATGATGGCATCTCATGGGTAAATTTAAATTCAAGTGAAACCACATTTAACACTCTCAGTCCTGTAAAAGATCCTATGTTCCACTTAAAAGCCAAGATAGTCCGTGCAGAGCAGAAGAGGGTAGAAGGCGAGGTCTGCCCCTTCCTCTCCCACTTTCTTCAGTGTGTGTGTGTGGAGGGCAGAGGTTGATGGCCGTCATTTTCCTTGACCCACTTATACGTTATTTGCTGAGAGGGTCACTTGCTAAACCTACAGCTGGTAGGTTTGGGTAGTCAAGCTAGCCACTGTGCCTAAGGACACCATCTCTACCTTCCAAGTGCTAGAATTACAAGAGAGTGTTGGGTTTGGGGTGATTACCAGTAGGCTGCTAGGCTCTCTCAGTTTATATTTGGGAGATGGGGAACTCTAGTCCCCACGCTTGGGAAACATGCCCTTTACCCTGAGCCATCTTGCCAGCCCCTTGTTTACTTATTAGCCAAGGACATAGTAACTCTTACGAATAACATATTTTGTAGACATGTGGATACTCCAAAGTTTACTCTTGGGTGAGCCAGAATTGACTGCACTATTAGGCAGGATCAGATGGAAAGCTTGTAATTATAATGGTTATCTTCCAAAACATGCATCACACAGAGGTGCCCTGGCAGAAAACTGAAGTACCTTGTCCCTTTTTAGCCTCAGCTTTCATTGAGAACTAGGCAGTACTTAGGACTTCACACTCTGAAATATTTCTCTATAATAGGTTTTATGGAAAAACCACTACATGTGAAATGAAGACTTTTTTTCCAAAAGAAGAAAATTGTTTTGAGTTCCTTTGTAAATGAAGAGGGGGAAATATTGCTTACCTGACTTAAAAATATTTTAAGACATTAGTAAATTCACTCTTACAAAATTCCTGACCAAAGTAGACAGACCTTAGAGGGAGGACCAGGTCCAACTGGCTGTGTGACACATAACTAAGACAGTCTTCTTGTAGACAGGCGCTCTAGGATACTCTGAGTATCTTTCTACATTCTTCTTCTGTAAGGAAATCCAGCTAGCAGACGATATAGCCACCCTTTCTTTGTAACAGCAGTGATCATGTGATGGTGCACCAACCAACGAACACTGCGCAGGACTTGAGCCCTGAGTGGAGCAGCCAGGAAATCTTTTTAAGGGAAGGGAATGGCAGCCAGAAAAGCTGAAGTAGCACCTGGCCTTTAGCAGCCATGGTGACCAAGAGGTGGAGCGTGGCTGAGAACTGACACAGCAGCAGAGGAGCCGGCCCTCTTAGCACCCTAGGCTACTGTGTCAGCTTTCAACTGCCCTCATGGCTTCTCCATGGGAAAAACATAAACAGTGTTTAAACTGATGAATCTAATCCATTCCAAATCCCAACTCTACCTGAATCAGAACTGGCTACCGGCCACATTTCCAGTAGAGAGTAAGATATTAACTTAAAGTTCTAATTAATTCTAATCACACTCTTGGCTCACATAAACAACACTGTAACATAAAGACAACTTTTAACAGCTTTCCTTGTCCACTGACAACAGATGTTCAATAAAAGTCAGTGTTAAAGAAATTTGTGGATAACTTAGCAAAACAAGCAACTATAAGGTAGTGTTTATAAAAGATCCTAAATTGCAAATTTCTTGCTGAGCAAAGCCAAAATGAAGTACCTTGTTTATTAAAAGGTTAATTTTTAGAAAAATACTTGGGCTCACACAAATCACATACAAGGGTGCATGCCATCAGGTAGGCACTGCTTCGACACATGGCACCAAGTTTTCCCATTGTGTTGTCCACCAATGCAGCGCTCAGTAAGAAACCAGCTGTCACTAGACAGTAGCCCATGAATTGCAAGGCTAGATGATGATTTCCTGTGGTCAAATCGGCATTCTAACTTAATCAACTCAGAACTCTACATTTTTCAATTGTATTCTGGCACAGGATACATACAGGATTTTATGTATCAGAACACTGGAGATGATTTATTTTATGTGGGATAATGGCATTGTAACAGCGTTAGATGAGGGGACACTAGGAACCTTGCCTCAAAAGCCATTAGCAAATTTATCTACAAGATTTTATGCTTCCTCAGAAACCTACCAGCAGCTGAAGATAACCTCACTGCTCAGTGTGCCAATCTTACTCAGACGCTTGCCATGGAAGCTGCTTCCCTGAGTCAGCATGGAGAGTGAGCTGCTTGAGGCTAAGACAGTGACAATCTTAATCTTAAACCAGGTGCATTTCACTTCGGAGAAGACACTCTGCTGAAGGAAGTGTGACTTTGAGAGTCTCAACTAACCCTGGAAATTCAGGGTGTTTGATGGACAGCTTCTCCTGACCTTGTCAAGCTCATCATTCAAACCAGAAACCAGTAAGCCACCATCTTTCCCCCTCCCCTAAGCAAAGTTCTTTGCAATGATAAGTGCTCATGGGAATGGGTGAGTTAGGAATTCAAGTCCCCTTTTGTAATCTGCCCTGAAACTATGTCTAGCCATCTGTCTTAGGTCAGCCCATGCCTCTTTCTCTGGCCAGAGACAATAAAATAAACTTCATAAATAATGGAAACTTCTAATGTTTTAGGAAAGCATCTGAGCCTAGGCCTGTAGTGCATGCCACGGCACCTGTGTAGGGGACTTATTCTGTTTCATCCAAATTCTGTTAATTTAAAATAAAGATGGCAAAGGTCTTTATTAAAGAGATGAGTCTGTCAATTACAGCAAAGCTGAAATTACAGTAGGTAATAAATGACACGTCAATAACTTCTTCTTGATACAACATACTTTGATTTTACTCTCTGCTAATGTTTCCTATGTTCAGCTTCTGAAATACTTAACAAACTTAAAAGTCAACTGTTTGTTCCAACGTTATCTTGCTTTAGATATGTCTTCTAATCCCAGCACTTGGAAGGCAGAGGCAGGTGAATCACTGTGAATTTGAGGACAGCCTCATCTACATAGTGAGTTTCCAGGACAGCAAGGACTGTTACACAGTGAGATGCTGTCTCAAAAAAAAAAAAAAAAAAAAGTTGCCCTAATGCTCCCTCCCTCCAATTATGTTATAGATGTCATCTGTCATCCCCACTTGCACGGAATCTTGTGAGTTTTCTGCTAGCCAGTCTCTCAGACACCAGCTCTAGGTAGCAGTCCACATCAGCTTCCACATGTGTTTGTAAAATGCACATTCCCTGCTTCAGCTATGAATCACTGAGAGGCTCTGTTGTGGGGCCCAGGAACCTGCATTTTCAGAGTCAAAGTCCTAACTCTCAAAATGAAGCCTCCCTACTATTCAAAGCACATGGGAGACGCTGTGCCCCTAGACTGTGTCCTTCAATATTCTGACAGTACCCTCCTGTCTGCAACAGGGAGATTAACCATGGTCTCTTGGCTCTCCTTTGCTTTCTCTCTCACTTCCAATTTTTCTCTTCATAAGAACAGTAAACACGCCAATGCCAGGCATGAATACCCACAGTGTGCTTGCCCCCCCTCTTAAAGAATGCTCACACCAAAAGGTGACTGTGGGGTGGGGAGCACTGCACCCCCAAGACACACACACAGGAGGGCCTGCAGGCTGTGCCCACACCTAACTGCTGAGGGAAGGTCCTGCTTTGGCTTCACCAGTGTACATGCTGGCTGAGTCAGCGCTCTATACCTGCCCAGCCGGTGTATCCAGTGCCATCCCGAGGATCTGCTGACTTTAGGCCTCTTTCCATTTGCTGAAGGAGCTCACGAATCTTATTGGTTAAGCGCTGTGAGAACTCAGGAGTCAGCTGTAGAAATTAAAGAACAACGTTTTTAAAAAGAGTAGAAATCAATCACGTTAACAGAGTTAATAGTACCTTCATGATGACATTTTCTATTCATGGAAATAAAATATTATTATGTAAAACTTAAAGCAGCCCTAAAGGTTTAGGTTATCCAGAAAGCACAGAGGGGGCACATACTATTAAAACTAACATGTTTAAAAAGTTACCATGAGCCAGGTTATGGCAGTGCATGTCTGCAAGCCAGCATTTGGGAGGCTGATGCAGAAGGTCAGCTACTTTGACTTTGAGGCTAGCCTAGGCTACACAGTCAGACCCTGTGTAAAAAAAAAAAACAAAAAACAAAGACCAGGCTAGCTTTGAGCTCAGAGATCCCCTTTCCTCTGCCTCGACGAGTGTTGGGATTAAAGGTGTGTTTCATTGTGGCAAGTAAAAGTCATGTTCTTAACACAAAGCATAGACACCACTGAATCTCAGCTACTGAATTCTAAGCTGTGACAATGTTAGTCCCCTTAGGAAATATTCTACTTGTTTCTGTTTTAAGGATGGATAAAGCTGCAGCATTTAAAAAACAAAACATGTCCCTGATTATCAGGAACCTCAAGGACAAATGTCAAGGCTATGAGGCCTTTGCCCAGCATGGAGTGTGACAAGAAGAGGCCTGGCTGTGCCCCTCCTCACCTGTTACTGGCTGACTGCTCTTGCTCAGCTCCTGACTTCTTTACACAGCAGCTACCTTCCTGGAGTTGGAGAGAAACACCTGCCCCATGGTTTCTTGCAGGCCACCCACTCTGTGTACTCTAATGCTGGGCTCCTGGGGTTAGTGACACCATGTGAGGACCTATAGAACCGATGGGCAAGCTGAGGTTCACAAGTCATATTCCTAAAGGCACATTCTTTTTAATTTTTTCAAATTTATTTTTATTATATATGTACGGGTTTGTGATAGTTTGTTCAGTGTGTGTGTCTGGTGTCTTGGTCTCCTGGAACTGGAGTTACAGACAGCTATGAGCTGGGAATAGAACGCAGGTCCTATGAAGAGCAACAAGTACTCTTAACTGTGGAGCCTCTCTTCTGCCTTCTTGCAAAGGCATATTCTTTATGAAGGCACCTGGAAAGCATTTTCAAATTACTGTAAAAGTCAATGACTGAGTGTCTCAAAAAGTCACCTCAATGTATCAACTAGTCAGGAACTTTCTATGACTTCATACTGGGATTCCACAAAACCAGTAAGATTTCAAAACAGGGCTGAGGAACACTACAAGTGGAGAAACATGCTTCATCATGGAAAGGTTGTAGTATCAAACCTACACCAGGCACCACCAAAGTCTCCATTTTATTATTCTGAGTCTGGGTGTGTGTCCTGCTCATGTGCACACGCATAACAAGCACACGGTGGGTTAGAGGACAACTGCAGGAGTCAGTTCTCTCCTTCTGTTTGCGTCCTTATCTAACCTGGCAAGTTACGTCAAGGGCCTTACAAGCTCATTTTTGAGAAGAACATTTGCATCTTGGATTAGGAAAAGGCTCTGATAGTAAACAAGCATGAAAGACTGAATTTGACCTCTAGAACCAGTATACATAAAAGTAAGGCATGCTGGCATGCGTAGCTGGACATGCTGGCATGTGCTTATAGCGGGGCATGCTGGCACATGCTTATAGCAGGACATGCTGGCATTTGCTTATAGCTGGACATGCTGGGATGTGCTTATAATCTCAGAGCTGGGGAGGAGGAAACAGGCTGATTCCTGGGGCTCACTGGACAACCAGTCATGGCCTACCTGACAAGCTCCATGCCAGAGAGGCCCTATCTCAAAAAACAAACAACAACAAACAAAACAAAACAAAGGACAGCACACAGGGAGCAACAGACATTATCCTCTAACCCTGACATGCATGCGTCCCTGCACACAGATGAACATGTAAAGAGCCGTTTAAGATGGTAAGAAGGCAGTGTCATGAGTACTAGCACTAAACATTTTTAAAGATTCACCTTTGAGGAGCATCCCTGAGAAGATCTGTGGCTGGTGTAGCATAAGCACCACTAAGAATCCAAGCTTATTATTTAACAATCTTTGCCAAAAGGTTAGCACTTCAACCAGACTTGAAAAACATTTAGTAAAATAATGGACTTTAATGTTAATATAAAAAGGTCTGTAAGTCTCACAGAGGCCAAGGGGTAGCTCGACATGACCATAGCCATCTTCTGAACAGAGACTATGTATAATTCATGGTCCTGGCTGGCCCGAAACTAGGAGGCCATAGTGAGAACACTGTGGCCCTGGGACAGGAGTCATTTTCTACTAGGCACACACATTTAAGGAGGAGACCTGCCTGAAGATACTGACTGTGGCCAACGCCCATCACTGAAAACTGCAAGAGTGAAGAGTCCCTGCAGATGACAGGAAGCTCCTCCCATAGCCCCGTGTTAACAGCAGGCAGCCAGGGCTCTGGGTTTGACCTTTTGGAGTCAAGGTTAAAGAACTTAAAAAAAGAAAAATGAATGCCACTTTCTTTGTCAGATTCCCAAACTATATTCTACCATATGTCACCTTGCTATTCGGGTTTAGAGTTGGATTTGTCTTTTGTGACACATGCCTTTAATCCCAGCGCTTAGGAGGCAATGGCAGATGGACCTGGGTGAGTCTGAGGCCATCCTAGACTTCACAGTAAGTTCTGGGCCAGCCAGTGCTACATAGTGAGATACTTCAAGAAATAAAAGAATGAATTAGTGTTGAGAGTTGGAAGTGGTGGCTCACACCTATGATACTAGAACCCGGAAAGCTGAGGCAGGAGGATCATTTTGAGTTAAAGACCAGCCAGTTTGGGCTACAAAGTGAGTTTTAGCTTAGCTTTCAAAAATCTAAAGAAAATGGGCCAAGATGTTTCAGCGCACCAAAGCATTAGCTATGAAAGCTTTTTGATCTCAGAACACGTGAAAAGCTGGATGTAGCAACCCATACCTTAACCCCGGTATGCCTACAGCAAAATGGGGAGCAGGGACAAGAGACACCCAGAGGCCTATGGTTCAGCTAGCCTGGAACACACTGCTCAGCAGCAGAAACAGTAGACCATGCCTCAACAAGGTGGAAGGTAAGAACCGACTCTTCCCATCTCTACATGGCTGTAACATGGATAAGCCTGCCCATCACACACATACAACAAGTAGACACATTTTTTGAAGCAAAATAAGTAAAACAAAAAAATTAATGAATAGAGGTCATATAATGTATACGAGATACTGACATATAGAGATACCCAAACCCTCACAAATTAAATGTATAAAAGCACTGATTTACGAGCAGCCTAAGGCCTAGGGGTGGTGTTCCATCATTAGGATGTCTCAAGTGCTCCCTCTACCAAGTCTACATGAAGCAGCATGTATTCCTCCAACCAGACAGGACTAACTCACACCTTAGCTTCAGATGTGCAAAGGAGGCAGAACACAGGCCCAGACAGCGACAGAAAGCCACGGGGCTCCAGACGAGCACACACAGCTTTGTCCCAGCACATCAACCCAAACCTTAAATAAGGGACACACACCCTTCAGCACCCTTCCACAGCGCATCTCCATCGTTCACTCCTCCTATAGAATGGCTGACTAAGGTGTTTTCAGAGGTGAGGCCATAAACCCGACAGGTGTGAACCCCACTCAGCTAACATAACATAACAGCACCTAAAAATGAATCTTTGCAGCGTTGACAAGTTTCAAAGAAATAAGCTGGTAAAATTTTTAAAAATTTATGGCCACTGAATACAGCAGCATTTGCTTTTAATCCTAGTACTTGTGGGGCTGCGGTGGGAGGTTAGTGATTTCATGGCCAGCCTGGGCTACACAGTGAGTGCACACTCTTCAGCCCTCTCTCAGGGACTTGCCAAAACTAGGTATTCCTTCCAATAATCCAATCGCCAAAAAGGCAGGAGGAAACAAGCCCCTGGTACCGCACCCCAGGCTCTCCTCTCCGAGAGCCCCGTGATGCTCAAACCAGTGTTAAGTACGAATGATTTTTCTAAACTTTGGCTCCCCACTCTCGGCTTTAAGGATGGCTTCGAAAAAACCGTAAAATTACAAATGATTTCAGGCCTGTCGGTGACATTTCTCTCAGCACCCTCCCTTTATGGACATCCTCCCGACAGGCCCATTTGCTCCAACTATTCCGCCCAGACTTGCGCACACTCACTAAGGAATAACACGGCACGGGTGAAGAAATACAACCAGGTCCTTCGCCTCCCTTAGCGCCACTTAGGGAGGAAACTTCGCGGATGATCTTTATAAACTACATTCTTAATACCTGAGGCTATTACTTCCACTGTTAATGAGGTTGACAATGGCTTTTTATCCCCTACCCAGTACATCCTGACTTAGATCCTTATGTAAGTCTGCTCGGATCACGCATCCCGGGCAGGGGATCGCTGAGCGCCCCCATCTTCCAGGCAGGAGTGGGGTCCTCGGCACCCCAGGGTGGGGAAGGGTGGACGGCGAGGCAGGCAAGCCTCAACTTACCCTCCCAGTAGAATCGAAGTAGCATTCGGCCAGGGACTTGTTATAATCGGCATAAGGATTCGGAAAGGCCCTCTGAGCCATGACGCCGCTGGCGAACCTGCAGAAGAGGGGAAAGAGAGACCTCGAGTGGAGCCGGGGCTCGGCGCGGGGACGCGATCGCGACGGCGGGCACGCCGGCAGCCCCTTCCCCGCGGGCGGACCCCGGCCCACGGCGGCGCGGCACGCACGCTGGACGGCGGCCGCGGCTCTCAGCCCCGCGGGAGGAAGGGGGCCCGTTTTCCGCCCACGTCCCACGCCCACGAGTTGGGGGCACAGCAGACGAAGTGGCCGGAGCTTCTCTTCAGCGGCCCTCGCCACCCGCGCAGCGCTGACAATAACAGACTCGGCGCGTTCACCGCCCACTTCCTGTAGGCCTGGCCAATCAGCAGGCACGCTGAGGCGGAGGCCTGCCTCCCGACTTCAGAGTCTTAAAGACACAGCGTGCTCTATGCCGCTTTTTCCCGCGTGGGAGAGGTGGTGGGCTCCCTACGTTTCCTTCATTTATAAACACACTGTTAAAGAAAGCAAATTCAGTTTTAGATCCCAGGAGTTCGAAGCCCCATTTACCTGCAGAAGGAAAGGATTGCTTTCAAATCTAAACACCCTCCTTCTGCAGACACCTTCTGACCTTTTAATTCCACTTCTAAAAGGAGGACACAGTAGTAACGACAGAGGAAACAACAGCACGCGGCCAGCACTATCACTACAACAACAGGCTGTGTTAAATACTTTGGGGACACTTTTTTCTTCAAGACACTGTGGAGGCTGGGAAGTGACAAAACATCAGGAAATTTATGCAAAAACTCAAATTTCTGCTCTTAGGAAATTTAGTCTGCTCCTTAGCCTAAACTGGACTCTAATACTATTTTGAAGCCTTTAAAAAATAAGGACAAAGAATGGAGAGTCATCCCCGGCCTTAACACTGGTTGTTTGGAAAGTTTTTGTTGGAAATTAAATCCTACCTGGGATGCATTATGACCCCCCTCTGTTCAAAGAATGAGAGAGTCAAGTTCAAACATCTGTCCCTGGATATGTCCGGGTTCTAAGGGCTTTTGCAACTCTTGAGTTTGGTTCCCAGCACCAATACTGAACTGCCTACAATCAACAGAACTCCGTCTTCTGGCCTCAATGGACACTCACACACAAGCACCCCCAACAGGGGGGAGGAGGCATATAATAAAAAGTCATAAAATGTCATTTCTTTCCTGTCTGTCTTGATTAGTTGGCCTCATACCTCCCACAGTTCGGAAATCTCCCCTTTCTCATGTTGTCTCTCATTCTTTGCTGTGAAGTTGCCACCCCAAACTCTGCCTTAGACTAACTTAAAGGTTCCAGATTTTTTTTTCTTCTTATAGCTTGATCTCCCAGAAAATGCATTAGCTCAGTTCCCTCAGCACATTCATGGAGAGTTAGTGAATATTAAGCTGGAATATGGAGACTTGGAGGAAAATGTCTAAGAGAGGAAAGGAAAAGGAGATTGAGGCTTTTTTTTTTTTATCAGCTCTTCTTTCTGTGATTATGGCAAGCTCAGTGTCATGATATACCATCACAGTCTACATGAGCATCGGAAGTCCAGCGACATTTAAACATGCTAACAGCTTACAAAAGAAGTGACTCAGGAGAGCAGAAGATTTAACAAAAGAAGACGATGCCTGAACAGATGACAGCCGACAGAAAGATGAGAGTAACGCAAGGATGGAGGAAGTCTGAAAGGCGAGTGTTGTGACTGAAAGACCTGAGAAGCAAATGTCCGTGGCCGGTGTAATGAGATGCCCAGGTCCTGCATCAGTTCCTGCATCAGCACTGTTGACTCTGGGAACAGAGGCACGGGTGTATGGAAGCCAGAAGCAGTTGTGGTGTCCTTTGTCACTCTGCCTTGTTCCCCTGAGACAGAGTGTCTCACTGAGCCTAGAGATCCTTGGCTATAATCAGCTCAGTCCCAGAGGTTCTCCTGTGTCCTCCTCCCCCAAAGCTGGGATTGTGGGTCTGTACACTGACTTTTATATGGTGCTGGGATCTGAATTTCCACCCTCATGAATGTGCAGATGGCACCCTTACCCCTCCAGGCCTAGGTACATGCTTCTTCTTCTCCTCCTTCTTCATTATTATTGTTATTATGAAAGTATAATCATTCTGTATATATCAGAAGTCAACTTCTAGATCATAGGACATTCTCAAAATTAATTTCCCCAATATTAATTTTCCCAACACTGCTATATTGCTTCCTAGAACCACTGGACTAGTTTATTTTGTCTCTGTCGGGACCTATCAGTTTCTGCCATCCTTACTTGTCCAGCATTTATTGTCTAATATTCTAAATTTACCATTTTAATGAATGGCATAGAATTCCATTGATGTTGAGACCCTCAGGTTTTTGTTGTTGTTGATAATAGTGTTGGGAATGTGATAATACATACACATGCCAGACTTTAGCTATGGACATTCATTTTCGTTATTTTCTTGTCAGTCGACAGGTTTTCTTGGTCTCCTGGCAGGTAGATTTTAGTTACTAATCTCTGGCTTCAGATATTGCGAATATATTCTCCTGTATCTTAACTTTCCTAGGCTATCAATTAAATAAAACTCAAGCAGCCTTGGCATTGTGGTTTGAAGATTTGGCTTCACGCTCCCTGAATCTTTATCCACTCACAGGCTGCAAGGGTGACCCCTTGTGTTTTTATGGTCTCGCTGCCACTACAGAGCACTTTGCCAAGGAGCTCAAACAACACAAATTCATTTATTTATTATTATTATTTTTTAAAAGTTCTGTAGGTTCAAAGTCTGAAATGTTAATAGCGCTTACTATTTTTATTTATTTATTTTTTGCTGTGGAATTTTTCTTGGTGTGCAGAAGACTATTTTCCACCTCTGTTTTCACATGGTGTGATAGTCAACCATAGTAGCTACCTGGGCAAGCTTGTGGGCAATGATCTTGGTTAGGTTAATCAAAGTGTGAAGACCCTTCCACCGTGCCTGCCACCCCTTCCTGGGTTGGGATCCTAAAATGTACATAAAAGGGGAAGTAAGCTGGGCAAAAGCCTTCGTCTTTCTTTGTTTCATTATGGAAAAATAATGAAGACGTGGTAGGCTGTCAGTCTACATTGTCTGTGTCCTGTCTCCCATGAAGACCCCATCATTTGTTAATTTTCATTACCGATTTAAAGATTATCTCTAAATATAGTCATCTTGACATATCTGGGGTTAGAACTGCCCTGTGTGGGTGTCAGGGCTGCAATCCCACCCATCACAGTCCCTATCTGTTCACCTGTTGTGTTTATGATGGCTGAGCACATTTGTGATTGATAGAATTTCTCAAGGACTTTCCACTTCCGATAAATTTGGAATGATTTTTAACTATGTCTATTTTATAATACTACTCTTAATTTGTGAAGGTATCTTATATGAACTCTCAGAAAATATCCTTCCGACCATTGCCTTTAAAATGGGATACTTCCAGAAATCTGGGAAGATAAATACCAAGTAGAGAAAGTCGGTATCATCCGAGGGGTTGCTGCTTCTATTGTAAGGCTTCAATCTCCACATGCCACAGCTCATACAAGGATGAAAGCTAAGTCACAGTTATGAAGGATATAGGCTCAATATCCTTTGTTTATAGCTAGTATCCACTTATGAGTGAATACATACTGTGTTCATCTTTCTTGGTCTAGGTTACCTCACTCAGGATAGTGTTTTCTAGTTCCATCCATTTTCATACAAAATTCAAGATGTCATTGTTTTTTACTGCTGAGTAGTACTCCATTGTGTAAATGTGCCACATTTTCTTTATCCATTCTTCGGTTGAGGGGCATCTAGGTTGTTTCTAGTTTCTGGCTATTACAAATAATGCTGCTATGAACATAGTTGAACAAATGCCTTTGTAGTATGGTTGACATCCTTTGGGTATATGCCCAAGAATGGTATTGCTGGGTCCTGAGATAGGTTGATTTCCAATTTTCTGAAAAACCACCATACTGATTTCCAAGGTGGTTGTACAAGTGGTTGACCTTTCCATTGTAGAGAGTGATGTGCTAAAATCTCCTTCTATTAGTTTGTGGGGTTTGAGGTATGATTTAAGCTTTAGTAATGTTTCTTTTACATTTGTGGGTGCTCTTGTATTTGGAGCAGTGATGTTCAGGATTGAGACTTCATCTTGATGAATTGTTCCTGTTATGAGTATAAAGTGTCCTTCTCCGTCTCTTCTGACTGATTGATTTTAGTTTGAAGTCTATTTTGTCAGATATTAAGATTGCTACATCTGTTTGTTTCTTAGGTCCATTTGATTGGAAAATCTTTTCCCAACCCTTTACTCTGAGGTAATGTCTGTCTTTGAGGTTGAGGTGTGTTCTTGTATACAGCAGAAGGCTGGATCCTGTTTTCGTATCTATTCTCTTAGCCTGTGTCTTCTTATAGGTGAATTGAGTCCATTGAGATTAAGAGATATTAATGACCAGTGGTTGTTAATTCCTGTTATTTGTGTTTTCCTTCTTTGGGTTTTGCTGGTGTGAGGTTATCCATTGCCTGTGTTTTCATGGGTGCAGTTAGTTTCCTTGTATTGGAGTTTTCCTTCTAGTACTTTCTGTAGGGATAGATTTGTGGATATGTATTGTTAAAATCTGTTTTTGTTATGGAATATCTTGTTTTCTCCATCGATGGTGATGGAAAACTTTACTGGGTATAGCAGTCTGTGCTTGCATCCATGGTCTCTGTGTCTGCAGTACATTTGCCCAGGACCTTCTGGCTTTCATGGTTTCCACTGAGAAGTCAGGTGTAATTCTGATAGGTTTACCTTTATATGTTCCTTGACCTTTTTTCCTTTGCAGCTCTTAATATGCTTTCTTTATTCTATATGTTTTGTGTTTTGATTATTATATGGTGAGAGGACTTTTTTTTTTTTGGTCCAGTCTATTTGATGTTCTGTAAACTTCTTGTATCTTCATAGGGATATCCTTCTTTAGGTTGGGAAAGTTTTCTTCTGTGATTTTGTTGAATATATTTTCTGTGCATCTGAGCTGGAGTTCTTCTCCTTCTTCTATCCCTATTATTCTTAGGTTTGGTCTTTTTGTGTTATCCCAGATTTTCTGGATGTTTTGTGTTAAGAATTTGTTTGATTTAATGTTTTCTTTGACCAAAGAACCGATTTCCTCTATCATATCTTCAGTGTCTGAGATTCTTTCTTCCATCTCTTTTATTCTGTTGGTTATGCTTGCCTCTGTAGTTCCTGTTCATTTACCCAGATTTTCCATGTCCAGAATTCCCTCGGTTGTGTTTTCTTTATTCACTCTATTTCAGTGTTCAAGTCTTGAACTGTTTGCTTCATGTGTTTGCTTTTTTTCTTGGTTTTCTTTGAGGGATTTATTAATTTCTTCCTATTTTTTGTTTGTCTTTTCCTCTATTTCTTTAAGGGAGTTTTTCATTTTCTCTTTAAAGATTTCCGTCATCTTCATTAAGTTACATTTAAAGTCGTTTTCTTCTGGGCTAGGATGATCAAGTCTTCAGTTGTGTGACCACTGGATTCTGGTGTTACCATGTTGCTTTTCAGGTTGTTGGAGGAATTCTTGCCTTGGCGCCTTCTGATCTCTTCCCTCAGTTGATGCCAGCAGTGTCTTTGCGTCTTGGTCCAATCTTTGCAGTGGCTGTCTGTGTCTTTGGGAATTCTTCTTGGTCTGCTCTGTATTGTCAATGTCTGTTTCTGAGGGCTCTCTTAGTCTGCTCTCTTGGTCTTCTCTCCTGGTTTGCTCTCTTTGTCCACTCTGAGCAGCCACAGTTTGTGCTTTACAGGTTCCTCTCTTTGTCCTCTCTCTTGGTCCTCTCAGCCAGAAACGCTCCTGCTGGCTAGATAAGCTGAGGCAGCTTGGGGAGGGGCCTGGGGTTTTGCCCCACTATGGAGGGCCTGGAGACCCATTGCATGGCTGGTCACTCACCTCTTGGTCCTCTCAGTATTATAGCAAGCTGGGTTTCAGAGTTCCACTGAGGTTGCCAGGGAATCGGTGAGTTTGGGGTCCCGATGGGGCTTCTAATTTGCGGGGGTCCAGTGGTTGAGGATGGGTGTTGGGGCAGCCTACCTGCAGGAAACTCCTGCTGGCTAGCTAGATAAACAGAGGCAGTTGGGGGAGGAGCCCGGGATTTTGCCCCACTGTGGAGGTGCTAGAGAGTGGGATGTCTTGCTGCGTGTCTGGTCACTCACCTCTTGGTCCCCTCCGTATTGTAGCAAGTTGTGTTTCAGAGTTCCACCGAGGTTGCTGGAGGATAGGTGGGTCGCAAACTCCATTTTAAAGAAGGGGCTTCATCTTAAGACATATAATGAGCTGCGTGGGGGGGGGTGATCTCATCTCCAGAAATGTGCTGCCATAGCAGAAATTTGAACAGATACCCTAAAAATGGCCAATTAAGAAGACAAGGGGCAGGGCCATAAAATTTAATGAGGTCCAGATGTTCTTAGGAGGCATCCTGTCCTTGAAGATACTTTGTGAGTAATTTATGACTCTTTGTTAGGTTCTTGAGCTCAAAAACTGACCAATGGTTTCAGAAACTACCTTATCTTATGTGCTCCTCACCGAATCTCAAGACGACAGGACTTGAACTCCCCTGACTACAGCGCTTCCCCTTTAAAAGTTTGCCCCTCCCCCAGGTTTGGTGCTGCGGTTTCCTCACCCACTGCATTGGCATGGTGGAGGTGTAGCCCAAACTTGTGTTTGAATATTATTTAAAAAACAAAACATGTAATTTGCATCGGAAATCCGGCTCTCTGAATTCATTTGGGGACCAGAAACTTGGGCATAACAGGACTTCAGGCACATCATGGAAGGAGAGAATGATGCACTTATCTTAGTTTAGATTAGTTGTTGTGGGAACTCATTCTGTCAATAGCTTTGGGGTACTGGCATTAGGGTTTGGCCTTGTTTGCTACCTGAGGACTGATGACTGGAAGGGAAAGCGTGCCTGCGCTCTCGCTCTGGCTAGTGCGTGATGTGGTTGGAGACCCAAGCCGCAGACAGACAGGATCAGAGGTGCTTTCAGCCCTACTCTGTATTTGTGAGTTTGTTCTTTCCATTGCACCCCTCAATACACGGGTTTATAACCTTTGTGAGTTAGCGCTTCAGCTAGCTTTGCTCCATGTCACCATTCACGGTTGTACATTTCCACTTCGTTGTTCATCCCTCAGTGCATTAGCCTTGCCTTCTTCATGGTCAGAGGTTCATCTGTGTTCCAGACTGAGGGGAGACCACACAAACCCGGGCATGCACAGGCTGGTAGTGGAATCTGTTACCTCCTTCATATCTCTACTGGTAAGCATCAAGCCACATGGCTGTGACTGGCTACCCAAGGAGCTATGAAATGAGGTCATCTTTTGACCCACTCTGTGTCTAGTTTTGATGTACAAAGGAAACGCCTGCTTTGTGGATAGTGGTATCTTATGCACAGTGGAAGTAATAATTGATAGACCTGTCTGCTAGCAAAAGAGCATCACAGTGATGTTTCTGTGCCCCCCCCCACCTTTGTCTCTGCTCTTGTTGAAGGCACTATGACTGCCTATGGTGCATCCCCTTGTACTTTGTTAGTTCTGTCATTGAACAATTGGAGGAGATTGAGATTGACCATGAGACCCTATATTATTTCCTCTTTCAGAAACATCTCTACAATACACACACACACACACACACACACACACACCACGGCCAGTGACTTTTACTTATTTTCCCCCTTCCACCTGATTTCATCTTGTTGAAAGAATAGTCTATTTTCTTTTCAGCTCCAAAAGTCATCAAATAGCAGTTATCTAAGTCTGACTTTACTAACAGGGTCCTGTTGGTTTAACATCCAGTTGGGGTTAAGTACAACTGAATCAACTTCCTGATTTGCCCACTATACTGACCCCACTGATTGGCAGTGCAGTTGGCTGCAGAGGAAACAGGCATGTAAGATGTTCACCAAGCGCACTGCGGTACACTTTTAATTTCCCAGAGACAGTGTTTCCTATGGTACAGACAACTCTGCCTCGTCAGGACTGTCACCAGTGTGCTGACAGGGTTCTTTGTGCCTGTAACTGCTGGGTGAGAGCCCTGTTACATGAAACCCAGGGGCTCGCGGGCTTCTCTGGGAGAAATATTAAAATTAAAAGTATTTTGAGTATAGAAAGTTTATCGAAGATGTTCGAACATTTGGACAGTTTTCTCCACTTTGGATTAACCCTTTAGAAGGGATCTTGATCAATCCCACAGCTCTTGTCTTGAGAACTGGAAGAGAGAGGCTTCCCTTCTATGTTGAGGTTAAACACCTTTGTTTTCTACATGTGCGGCGTATATAAGCAAGCCAGAGAGAAAAACCATCATGGCCCTGGACTCACGCCTGCGATCCTTCTCACAATCCAAAAACATTAAAGGTAACTTTTTATTACATTTATTTATGGTGTGTGTGTGTGTGTAGGTTAGAGGATATTTTGAGGGAGTTTGTTCTTTACTCTGCATGGGTCCTGTGGATTGAACTTGGGTTGTCGGGCTTGGCAGCAAGTACCTTTGCTCACTGAGCCACATCTTCAGAAACCACTAATGAGATAAACTGCTTTGCTTCCTTCCATCCTCATGCAGCATACTGCGAGGTGCTCCCTCTTCACCCTTGGTTTGTTCCCGTTTGAGATGTCTCCTGTCCCACTGGCTGACGTGGAGCCTGCAGTATTTATAGTGCTTCATGTGAAATTACAGACTTGCTTCACAGTGGGCAGTTCTCAGTCCCTTAAAAGAAAACATTAAAAACTCCCAGCTTTCCCAATAGACATGTTATTTAAACTTTTTTTCTCTTCTATTTGCTATAAGAATCAAAAGGTCAGATGTCAAGGTAAGTAACTGGGTTCACATTAAGGTTTATGGTGAGAAGCCGAAGCAGTGGCCTCAGTAAGGCCATGTGTACCTGGAAATAGAGCTCATAGACCAGGAAAGAGACTTAAGAATCTGCTGGTCAGTTTGCTACCACATGTTACATCAGTTTTGAACCATTTGTGTTGTAGGTCTGACTGACAGTCATCAATCAGGCCAGGCTGCAGTGAGGACCTTTCCCTTCATTAGCTCAATGCCTAGGCTGAGCCACAAAAGCCTGGTTTCAAGGTAGTGCTCTGGACTGGCCGAGAAAAGAAGAAAACTCAGATTCCAAAGAGTCTCACAGCACTTGCTCTCCTTGGGGATTGATGCCCGTAGATCATCACCATGAAAACTTGTTTGTAATACAGGTTTTCCGACTTTCTGCCAGATAGATACTCTGTCCTGGGGGACTGAACTGACTCTGCATTAGGAAAATCTGCATACAAATCTCTTGTAGGCAAGAACTATAGATGAGGCTAGGTAGTCATGTGATTCTCATGCTCTCTAGAGTTTGACATGTTCTGGTTCTAGAAAAAGAGAGAAGAATGTGAAAGAGAATAGTTTGAATATTATAAAAACCATGGCTATAAATAACAGGCTGAAGTTCTGTGAACTACTGACGTTCAGATTACGTCTGGCACACCATAATCCCTGAAGTATTCTCTAGACTAAAGCTAAGCAAGACAACTGAAGAGTGGGAGGGACCAAGGAAGGCTGGGGACGGGGAAAGGAAGAGAGAAGGAAGGGAGAGAGAAAGAACAAAAAAAAGGAAGGAAGTGAGGGAACATCTTGTGTCCTTCCTTTAACCTAAGCCAGCCTGTACTTCTAGGCAGTATTTTGGGTATTTTGCCTAGATACCTCAGAGAAGGGTCATACCTAACTTTTTTTTTTAATCAAAACAAGGTTTCTCTGTGTATCCCTAGCCATCCTGAAACTTGCTTTGTAGACCAGGCTGGCCTTGAACTCAGAGATGCCCGGCCTGCCTCTGACGAGTGCTAGGATTATAGGCCCCAGCCAGCACCATCCTTCTTTTTTTTTTTCTTTTTTTGGCAGTTAATTAAATTTCAACTCCACTTCCCTTTCCCCAGGATTTCTCTCTTCAATGTAGCGTATCTCTCAACCATGTGTTCAAACATGTTGCTAGCAGGGTGGAGAAGCATGAGCCAGGGCAAGTCTTCTGGGAGTTCTGCGACTTTCCCCGGACCTCAGGCAGAACAATTCCGCTCCACACATTTCCACTGTGGGACTGAGGCTCCATAACACGTCTCTCTGCTACCAAGCCGGAGGCTTCTGAGGAGGCAGCAGAGGTTCGCTGCCACTCTTTTTATCCAAACACTCATAACCTTCAGAACATTCACTGTGGCTGGCAGGCACATGAAAAGGTGAGAAGGGAAGACCGGCCCAGGGTCCCTTCCTAATAACAGCAGCTTGTGTCCAAGGACCTTGTCCTGTGCCAAGTTCTATGTACCTCCGTCCATCATTAAAACAGTCCCATGTGTAGCTATTTGAGATTTATTAAATCAACTATCCACTGATGCAGTGGGGGAGGGGAGCCAGTCTTGCTTGCTTACACATAGGAATTATCTAGAAGTCTTCAAATTTCTAGTACTCAGGGTCTTGCAGTAGAGCAATTACATCAGAATCTCTGGAGTATGGCTTACAAAACTTCTGATACAAAAGAGTTCCTAAACCTTCTTCCAAACTGGTATCCTTATTGCCTTTCTCCCTGAACCTTAACTCTTAATATAGGCCCCACCTCTGTTGCAGCAAGTGTTACCTGCTTTTGCATTTATTTCTGTTAATCTTAGATCCTAAACCCCTTGAGAGCAAGAGGCCATCTCACTTATCATGTGACCACAGCATGTAGCACTGGTGCCCTTTCCTAAAGACTTGGGGAGAACAGAAATGCAAGAATAAAGCAGGGGTGCTGAGGGGATCTAGAGAGGAGAGTAAGTGGCCACACAGCTGGACAGTCCCGGGGGACTGAATCCAGTCGCCCTCCAATTCCCTAAGCTTTTCTGGCCATCCAGCCATCCAGCGGGTGAGTTCCCTGCTGCTGGCTTTCTTTACCCCATTCCACCCTACCACCCAAGCCCACCTTTTCATCTACAAGGTCCTTGGATCCCCCAACACAGCCTGCTTCAGGGAAGAGGGGATCTGAGAGCCTGCTCCAGTGCTGAGGGGACCTAAGAGACAGCAGACCAAGAAAAACTCCCAAGTACACAGTCAGTTACAGCAAAGATTGGACCAAGATGCCAAGACTCTGCTGGCCTCATTTGAAGGAAGAGATGGGCAGGTGCCAATGCAAGAATTCCTCCAATATCATGAAAAGCAATACGATAACACCAGAATCCAGCGAACATGCAACAGGAAGACTTGAACATCCTAACCCAGAAGAAGTAGAAGAAATCGACTTTAAACATAACCTTATGAAAATGATGGAGACTCTTAAACAGGAAGTGAAAAAATTCCTTAAAGAAATGGAAGAGAAGACAAACAAAAAGTTAGAAGAAATTAATAAATCCCTCAAAGATACCCACGAAAACCAAAAAAAGCATTCAAACAGGTAAAGGAAACAGTTCAAGACTTGAAGACTGAAATGGAGGTAATAAAGAAAACACAAGCTGAGGGATAGCTGGATATGGGAAATCTGGGTAAATGAACAGGAACTACAGAGACAAGTATAACCAACAGAATACAAGAGATAGAAGAAAGACTCTCAGGTGCTGAAGATACTATAGAGGAAATAGACTCATTGATCAAAGAAAACAGCAAATCCAACAAATTCTTAACACAAAACATTCAGGAAATATGGGACACCAAGAAAAGACCAAACCTAAGAATAATAGGGGTAGAAGAAGGAGAAAATTCCAGCTCAAAGGCCCAGAAAATATATTCAACAAAATTATAGAAAAAACTTTCTTAACCTAAACAAGGATATTCCTATGAAGGTACAAGAAGCTTACAGAACATCAGATAGATTGGATCAAAAAAAAATCCCCTCACCATATAATAATCAAAACACAAAACATATAGAATAAAGAAAGCATATTAAGAGCTGCAAAGGAAAAAGGTCAAGTAACATATAAAGGTAAACCTATCAGAATTACACCTGACTTCTCTATGGAAACCATGAAAGCCAGAAGGTCTTGGATAGATGTGCTGCAGACACTAAGAGACCATGGATACAAATCCTAGACTACTATACCCAGCAAAGCTTTCTTTCAGCATTGATGGAGAAAACAAGATATTCCATGACAAAAACAGACTTAAAAAATAAGTATCCACAAACCCAGCCTTACAGAAAGTACTAGATGGAAAACCTCAACCCAAGGAAGCCAACAACACCCATAATAGCACAGACATCTGACAACCCTCCACCAGCACAACTCAAAGAAAGGAAACACACAAACACTACTGCCAAAAAAATAACTGGAATTAACAACCACTGCTCATTAATATTGCTTAATAACAATGGACTCAATTCACCTATAAAAAGGCACAGGTTAAGAGAATGGATATGAAAATAGGATCCAACATTCTGCTGTTTACAAGAAACACACCTCAGCCTCAAAGACAGATACTACCTCAGAGTAAAGGGTTGGGAAAGGTTTTCCAATCAAACAGACCTAAGAAACAAGTGGGTGTGGCTATCCTAAAATCTAACAAAATTGATTTCAAACTAAAATCAATTAGAAGAGATGGAGGACACTTTATACTCATAACAGGAACAATTCATCAAGATGAAGTGTCAATCCTGAATATCTATGCCCCTAATATAAAAGCACCCACACATGTAAAAGAAACATTACTAGAACTCAAATCACACATAAAACCCCATACACTAATAGCAGGAGATTTCAACACTCCTCTCTCACCAATGGACAGGTCAACCAGACAGAAACTTAACAGAGAAATAAGAGAACTAACAGATGTAATGAATCAAATGGACTTAACAGACATCTATAGAACATTCCACCCAAACAGGAAAGAATATTTCTTCTTATCAGCACCTCATGGAACCTTCTCAAAAACTGATCACATGCTTGGTTGTTGTGATCTAGCTGCCCTTACTCCCCCTGATCGACAACAGAACTTGTGGTCTATAATTGACAAGGATGTTTGTGTTCTTTCTGGCTGGTGGTTTCCGCAGAAGCCATAGAGGTATAAAAAGACTTTTGCTGGGGCAAAATAAAGGTTGCTGTTCTTCCACCTGAAAAAAAGCCTCCATGTCTCAATCCCGGCACTACCCGCTGCCAATCTTGGCCTCCAGGCTTCACTGGGTACGGCAAGTGGAGGTCCCACCGAGATCTGGAAAGTGGGGATTTGTGAATGGAATCGCTTCGTCTGCTGGCTAAATCGAGGAGCATATTGGGAAAGGTAATGTTTTTTTTTTTCATCCCCAGAGATACTCTGGGAGACATCCTCCAAAAGACTAGCAAGTATAAAGAAGAGGCCGGAAGGTGACTTGAAAGCCTCAAAAAGTAATTGAACTCTTAAAGCAACAAGGCACGGAAGTAACAAGGAAGATAGCCGAAGATTTCATACAAACAGTATCTCAAGTTAGCCCCTGGTTTATTATAGGAGGGGGTTTAAATGTTCCAGACTGGGAACAAGCCAAGTCAGATTAAAAGGAATATGTGTTTCTTCATCCCCAGAGATGCTCTGAGGGATGCCCTCCGGAAGACTGGCCAGTAGGGAAGTAATAAAGAGGAGGCAGGAGGGTGAATTGACGGCCTCAAAAAGATATAATGTGTACAGATGTATGTTATTGTGTTGATTGGGCTGTCTTTTGTGTTCTGGACTGGAGAAAGACATTTGATTCTGCGAACTGCTGAGGAAGGTATTTTGACTGTAAAATATGGGCCTAAGGATTTGATGCTTTGGAAAAGAGGTTCTCCTTTTGTCTCCATAGAGGATGAGAACCTGTGGATTCATTGCAAATTTATGTGGTTTGAATCACTGAAACCCCTGAAATGTTGATATAAAATATCCTCAAGAATGCAGTACCCCCGCTCAGCAGGAAGTAGCCAGACAGGTTGATGATGCCCAAATTCCCTAAAAGATTGTTAAAGTGGGGCCCCTTCAATGGTTCTGGAACAGGAGCAGCGAGCCTGCTTCCCTGAGTTCTGCTCCGCTCCATGCACCAGTTTGGACCCAGAGAGAGTGCGTCTGGGGTCAGAAGGCAGATGGAGCAGAGCTTTGATAGGTGGCTGTGGCGAAAGGCATGTTGCCCTGGCCCAGTCAGTGCTCAGCCTGGGGGACACCATGGTGGTGTCAGGAGTATCAGCAAATATGGCAACAAGTGCTGGACCATAGAAAATCCACAGAAGAGAGACCTTGGAATCACCACAGCTGTGATTGCCATTATTGCTATCTCTGCCTCCGCAGATACTGCTGCCAGAGTTGCTCTCTCCCAGACTGTGCAGACAGCTGAGACTGTCAACCAGCTGGCTGAAAGAGTCAGCAATGCTTTGGACATTCAAAATTATCTTAATGGACATATTCAATTGGGCATATTGACCTTGAACCAATAGGTGGCTCTTGTTCAGGAGCAAGTGGACTATCTTTGAACTTTTCAACAGTTAATCATGTTAACTCAACCGTCATTTGAGAGGGGTTTGGAATTCTGCTTTTGTTAATTTTGCTACCCAGTTAGTGCATGCTAGATGGTTGCAGCACTGGTCTGGCTCGTTGGCGCTGTCAGTCCTGTGGATACTTGGTTTAGGGCTATGTGTCTGGGTAGCCATGGATGGGTAATACTTTGGGGGCAGGATACCACCTAAGACAGGGAATATTAGAGGGCTATTCCCCACGACAGGGAAGGCATCCACCCAAAGTAACAAGACAGGCACCGTTTATTTTATAAAATAAAATGGGGGGAGTTGTTGTGATCTAGCTGCCCTGACCAACAGTGGAACTTCCTTGTGGTCTGTAATTGGCAAGGATGTTTGTGTTCTTTCTGGCCGGTGGTTTTCCACAGAAGCAGTAGAGGTATAAAAAGGCTTTAGCTGGGGGCAAAATAAAGGTTGCTGTTCTTCCACCTGAAAAGAAGCCTCCATGTCTAAATCCCGGCACTCCCCGCCAGTTTGGTATCCAAGCTATGCTGGCACGGCACTCAGTAAGAAAGCAAGCCCCTAGAGATACATGGTGTCTTATTGGATTACCATGGAGCAAAGTTAGACTTTAACAATAATTCCACCCCCAGAAAGACTCATGGAAACTGAACAGTTAACTACTGAACCACCTCTGGGTCAAGGAAGAAATAAAGAAAGAAATTGAAGTCTTCCTTGAATTCAACGGAAATGAAGACACAACATACCCAAACCTATGAGACACTATGAAAGCAGTGCTAAGAGGAAAGTTTCTAGCACTAAGTCACCACATAAAGAAATCGGAGAAAGCTAACATTAGAGACTAAATATTAGCTTTTAGACTAAGTGTTAGACTAAGTGTTTTCAGACAGCTTTTTTCTGAAAGCTTGAGAAAAAAAAGAAACAGACTCACCAAGGAGGAGTAGAAGACAGGAAATAATCAAACTGAGGGCTGAAATCAACAAAATAGCAACACAGAAGACAATCCAAAGACTCAATGAAACAAAGAGCTGGTTCTTTGAGAAAATCAACAAGATTGACAAACCCCTATCCAAACTAATCAAAAGGTGGAGAGAGAACACTCATATTAACAAGATCATTAATGAAAAGGGGGACATAACAACAGACACTGAGGAAATTCAGAGAATCATTATGTCTTACTACAAAAGCCTGTATGCCACAAAATTGGAAAATGTAAAAGAAATGTACATTTTTTAGATAAATACCATATACCAAAATTAAATCAAGACCAGGTGAACAATTTAAATAGACCTATAATTCATGAGGAAATAGAAGCTGTCGTCAAAAACCTCCCAACCAAAAAAAGCCCAGGAACAGATGGTTTTAATGCAGAATTCTACCAGAACTTCCAAGAAGAGCTAATACCTATACTCCTTAATGTGTTGCACATAATAGAAACAGAAGCGTCATTGCCAAACTCTTTTTATGAAGCTACAGTTACCCTGATACCAAAATGACACGAAGACTCAACCAAGAAAGAGAATTACAGACCAATCTCACTCATGAACATCGATGCAAAAATTCTCAATAAAACACTGGCAAACAGAATTCAAGAACACATAAAAAAATCCATTATGATCAAGTAGGCTTCATCCCAGAGATGCTGGAATAGCTTGACATATGAAAATCTATCAATGTAATCCATCATATAAATAAACTGAAAGAAAAAAACCATATGATCACTTCATTAGATGCTGAAAATCATTTGACAAAATTCAACACCCCTTTATGATAAAGGTCTTGGAGAGATTAGGGATTCAAGGATCATATCTAAATATAATAAAAGCAATATACAGCAAGCCGACAGCTAACATCAAATTTAATGGAGAGAAACTCAAAGTGATTCCACTAAAATCAGGAACAAGACAAGGCTATACACTCTCTCCATATCTCTTCAATATAGTGCTTGAAGTTCTAGCAATAGCAAAAAGATAACAAGGAGATCAAGGGGATTCAAATTGGAAAGGAAGAAGTCAAACTTGTGTTATTTGCAGATGGTATGATAGTGTACATAAGTGACCCCAAAAACTCTACCAGAGATCTCCTACAGCTGATAAATACCTTCAGTGATGTGGCAGGATACAAGATCAACTCAAAAAAATTAGAAGCCCTCCTATACACAAAAAATAAAAAAGCAGAGAGGGAAATCAGAGAAACATTATCTTTTACGATAGCCACAAATAGCATAAAGTATCTTGGGGTAACACTAACCAAGAAAGTTAAAGATCTATTTGACAGGAACTTTAAGTCTTTGAAGAAAGAAATTTAAGAGGATACCAGAAAATGGAAGAATCTCCCATGCACTTGGATTGGTAGGATCAACATAGTAAAAATGGCAATTCTACCAAAGGCAATCTATAGATTTAGTGCAATCCCCATCAAAATGCCAACAAAATTCTTCACAGACATTGAGAGAACAATAACCAACTTTATATGGAAAAGCAAAAAACCTAAGGTAGCCAAAACGATCCTATACAATAAAGGAACTTCCAGAGGCATTACCATCCCTGACTTCAAACTCTAGTACAGAGCCACAGTAATGAAAACAGCTTGGTATTGGCACAAATATAGAGATGTTGACCAATGGAATAGAATTGAAGACCCGGATATTAATCCACAAACCTGTGAACACCTGATTTTTAACAAAGAAGTTAAAATTGTACAATGGAAGAAAGAAAGCATCTTTAACAAATGATGCTGGCGTAACTGGATGTCAACGTGTAGAAGAATGAAAATAGATCCATATCTATCACCATGCACAAAACTCAAGTCCAAATGGATTAAAGACCTCAATATAAATCTGACCACCCTGAACCTAATAGAAGAGAAAGTGGGAAAGTGCAATACATGGGCAGAGGAGACCACTTCCTATGTATAACCTCAGTAGCACAGACAATAAGAGCAACAATGAATAAATGGGACCTCCTGAAACTGAGGAGCTTCTGTAAAGCAAAGGACACAGTCATTAAGATAAGGCATCCTACTGAATGGGATAAGATCTTCACCAACCCCACATCAGACAAAGGTCTGATCTCCAAAATATATAAAGAACTCAAGAAGCTAGACATTAAAATTCTAAATAACCCAATTAAAAAATGGGGTATTGAACTGAGCAGAGAATTCTCAACAGAAGTTCAAATGGCCAAAAGATACTTAAGGACATGTTCAACTTCCTTAGCTATCAGGGAAATGCAAATCAAAACAACTTTGAGATACCATCTTACACCTGTCAGAATTGCTAAAATCAAAAATACCAGTTATAGCCTATGCTGGAGAGGATGTGGAGTAAGGAGAACACTCATCCATTGCTGGTGGGAATGCAAACCACTTGTGCAACCACTTTGGAAATCAGTGTGGCGGTTTCTCAGAAAATTGGGGGTCAACCTACCTCAGGATCCAGCAATACCAGTCTTGGGAATATACCCAAGAGACGCCCAATCATACTACAAAAGCATTTGTTCAATCATGTTCATAGAAGCATTATTTGTAATAGCCAGAACCTGGAAACAACCTAGGTGCCCCTCAATGGAAGAATGGGTAAAGAAAGTGTGGCACATCTACACATTAGAATACTACTCAGAGGTAAAAAACAATGACATCTTGAGTTTTGCATGTAAATGGATGGAAATAGAAAACACTATCCTAGTGAGATAACCCAGACACAAAAATTTGAATATGGTATGTACTCACTCATTAGTGGACTCTAGCCATAAACAAAGGACATTGAGCTTATAGTTTGCGATCTTAGAGAAGCTAAGTAATACGGTAGACCTCAAGAAAAACATTTATATAGATCCTCTTGGAAACTGGAAGCAGACAAGATCGCCAAGCAAAAGTTGGGAGCATGGGGGTGGGGATGGGATGCAGGCAAGGGGAGAGGGGGAAAGAGAAGGGAGAAGAGGAGGGTTGGGGAGAGCTTGGGGGAGTGGGATGGTTGAGATGCAGGAAGGATGGATATGGGAGCAGGGAAGAAGATATCTTAATTGAGGGATCCATTTTTGTGTTGGCAAGAGGCTTGGCTCTAGATGGGTTCCCAGGTGTCCATGGGGATGTCCCCAGCTAGGACCCTGGGCAGTGGAGAAGAGGGTGCCTGAACTGGTCTTGTCCCGTAGTCAGACTGATCTTGAATATCACCATAGAAACTTCGTCTGGTGACAGATGGAGATAGAGACAGAGACCCACATTGGAGCACTGGACTGAGCTCCCAAAGTCCAATTGAAGAGCGGAAGGAGGGAGAAGATGAGCAAGGAAGTCAGGACCACGAGGGGTTGGTCCACCCACTGAGACAGTGTGCCTGAGCTAATGGGAGCTTACCAAATCCAGCTGGACTGGGACTGAATGAGCATGGGGTCAAACTGGACCCTCTGAATGTGCCTGACAATTGGGGCAGACTGAGAAGTCAATGACAATGTCACTGTGATTTGTCTCTACAGCATGTGCTGGCTTTTTGGGATCCTATTCTATTTGGATGCATACCTTCTTAAGCCTGGATGGAGAGCGGAATGTCCTTGGACTTCCCGCAGGGCAGGGTACCCTGTCCTCTCTTAGGACTGGAGGGTGGGTGAGTGTGAGAGCGGGAGGGAAATGGGAGAAGTGGAAATTTTAATTAGTATCATTTATAAAGTAATAAAAAAATCTGTTTAAAAAAAGAATAAAGCATGGAAGAAGCCACACACTTAGGTTTCTTGGAGCCATTTCTTTCTTTTAGGTTTCAGGTTCTTTTTCATCTTCCTTCTGGTTTTGTCTTCTTCCTGTTTATATATGTAAAATATTATAAATATATATAAATATACATACATATATTGTGGCTCTTTGGTTATTTTAAAATAACTGCCGGAGTTTATTTAGTACAGCTCATTTGTGCTTGGGGTGTAGCCATTCCCAGGGCATGGACAATTTACCCGAGGCCACACTCCCGAAGAAAAATGACTCCCTTTCCCCAAACAACCATCAACTGTCAATAACTTCTCTGATAGGAGTGAGGCCTTAAGACTTCCTCCCTATCTTTTCTGGAATTCTACCTGGTTTGATCTTATATAGATAATTACGACTGCTTTGAGTTTGTATGTACAATAGCGTGTCCAGTCCAGAAGATGGTATTTCATAGCATTCTTGCTATACTTCCTGCATGCTGGCTGAACCTTCAGGTATGTGATGCTGATATAGATGCCCTATCCATGTTCGAGCACTCATAGTCACGTATTCTCAGCACTCTGACCGGTTACGAGTCCGCTTTTACTACTGCCCACTGCAAAAAGAAGCTTCTCTGACATAAGTCAGTAGCTGCACAGATTCATGTGTAATAGCATAAAGATTATAAGGGAGTCTGACCACATGGCCACTTAGCATAACAAAGGTAGGTTCTGCACAGGGCCTGTGACTAGCCAAGGGAGCAGGCCTCAGATCTATTCTGAAAGCCATTGGTTACCCACACAACCATCACACCACTATTACACCTGCAGGCAGTCTTGCAGGTCAGTGGCATAGCATACTTGGTTCAGCACTGGGTAAGACCAGTGTAGCATCTTTCAGCACTAGAAATCAAGCCAGCAGTGAGAGTTTCCTGGTCCATGCTGATGATTTCTCTGTTCTACAACCAAAGTGTGTGGTGTTTTCAGTACTATGATTTTACCATCTAGTTGTGGCAGGCAATGAAGAAGAATGGAGAACTCTGATTTGAGGGACTCTGGAGACTCCTTGACCGATGACTCACAAGGGATAACTTGTTCCTGGCATTGCAATTTTGATTTCGAGAACGGTCTCTTTTTCTTCAGCCTACTTTTGTCACAGCGTGATTGTCCTCCATCTGTTCTCAGTTCAGTTCACTCTGCACTCCATTCTCTCCTTGGTGAACTCACCTACGCATGTGGCTTCTGGTCTTTCCTACCTGATGGAAGGTTTCCAAGCCACACTTCTCTGCATTTCAGACTTATTTTTCTTCTTCTTTTGGTTGAGAGCTTAGATCTGGTGGATTTAGATCTCAGTTTAAACACTGTCTCTTGAACTTATTTAATTTTTGTGGTGGGAACATGTAGCAGAGCCAATTGTTTATGTCATGATGCCATGAATTAGAAGTCATAGACAGGAAAAGTAAGATCCTGGAATACCTTGAACCTTTTCCAGGACACATTTCTAATGACCTAAAGGCCTCCCACAAGACACTGCTCTGGGCATCGAGATTTTTTTGTTTGTTTGTTTGTTTTGAGACAGGGTTTCTCTGTAGCTTTGGAGCCTGTCCTGGAACTAGCTCTTGTAGACCAGGCTGGCCTCAAACTCACTAAGATCCTCCTGCCTCTGCCTAACAAGGGCTGGGACTAAAGGTGTGTGCCACCACAGCCCAGCTGGGCATCAAGATTTTAACACATGGACTTTTAGGGAATGTGGAGGCCCAAAAATGTGAGCTTATTTCTACCTTGTCTAAGGTCAGAGAGTTTGAGCTTGTTCAAAGTTGTTGATAACCAGGGCTACACAACCTGACCCAGGATGTGGCTACTTGGTTCTTTTGACATTAAGGTGGCCCATACAGGTAGATCCACTCCACCCTGACACATGATCAGGATATACAAGCATATTTCTGCTCCTTCTTTTGTAACAAGAGGTTTGATCTAGGGAATGGCTGCCTTCAGGATATTTCGTCTAGGGTGGCTTCACTGCCTAAACAGCAGAATGCTAGTGAATGGTTTAGTGTCTTGATGGCTCAAAGTATTGAAGCAATTAACTGTTTCAGTTGTCCTTTGTACATATTAAAGAAGCCTTTTGTTGCCTTCTTCCCCCTTTTGTATTGGGGTCAATTTAAGTTATAAGAACTAGTTAGGAACAAGCCTAAGGTAAGTCTCTGTTTGATTTTGCAATTGGCAGTCCAATAACAACAACAAAAAGCCTGCTACAGGTCACTGTGTAGCTACAGGTCACTGTGCAGCTTTTTCTACTGAACCCACACACTACAATTTTCCTCTGTTAGAACTTTAGCTATGGGAGTCCCCGCTACCTGCTTCTTGCTAGCCTATAGACTTACTCTCCTGTCGTCGGCCATTGAGATGTTCAGCAGTGTTCTAGTTTCCTTTGCTATTACTGTGATGCAAACTTGTCAGATCCAAAAAGCCCCATGATTTGCCTCCTCCCTCAAAAGGGAGGCCTATTGGCCTGGTCTAAAATTGAGTCTAGGTTCACCTCAAGCTGGACTATGGAAGGATTTCTGGTAGTTAGATAAAAGCCAGCACTTCTCAGGAACTTGGGAAAAGTGTTCCCATCCACCAAAAGCAGTCATTTCTCTTGCCTCTGGCAGAAGGGATGTATGACTCTATAGTGATATATATCTGTCATATCATCATATCAAAGCCCATGCTGGCCTCCAGGCTCCTTCACCTCCTGGTCACACTTTCTCGATGCTTGCTTTACATCTCAAAGTCCAGCCAGCATCCTGGCCCTTCTCACTTCCTCCTCCGTGATGCTTGCTCTTAGGCTGTTGCAATTGACAGGCTTCTCTCCTCCTAGACACCCCTTCATTCTCTATATAATGATAAGGTTTCTCCCCTGCCCCGTTATTCTCACTATTCTCATGCTTACTATTCTTGCTTCCTTAACCACAACCATGTTCAGTCTGCTTCCTTTTCTCTCTGCTCTGGACACCACCAGATGCTTATGGCTGTTCTCTCTTTTCTTCCAAAAAACCGAGTGGATCTTTTGGTGGTGTATTTATTGCACCCTTGCTTACAAAACTGAACAAAAACAATTTGGAAGGGCTTATTTTGGTTTACATTTGTTGATCACAGTTTGCTATCAAGGGAAGTCAGAGAAAGAACTCAAGGCAGCAACCTGAAACAGAAATCATGGGGGAAGCCTGCATGATAGCTCATTCCCTGGTACACTCAGCCAGCTTTCTTACGTAGTCCAAACATTCCTTCATAGGCATGGTACTGCCTACAGTGGATGGGGTCCTCTCACGTCAATCATCACTCAAGAGATTCTTTTACAGACATGGACACAGTCCATTCGGATCTGGGCACTCCCTCAGTTGAGACTCCCACAGGTAAGTTAATAGCTGACGCTAACTAGGGCAAGTAGGAAGACCAGCTTTCCTGTCTTATATCTAGATAGTCCAGATGATTGATGGTCCCAGTTACAGAGCAGACTCGATCTGAATCATCTGCATTTCATTTCAGCTTAGTAATTCACAAATATCTGTGGCTCCGGCAGCTCTTTTGGGGTGGAGTAAATAGGGTTCTCTGAACTGGTATTTGCAAGCAATTTTACTAAGATGGGAAAACAGTGTTTATTAAGGAAGGAGGGCAGGTGGTGATGAAATAGCTGCATGGCTCCATGTTGTCTGTTGACATTGCTTGATTATTAAAATGTCTTCAATTTTCTCTGAGCGTTGTTCGTCGCATCACTACCTAGTCTCCTTTTAGTTTATAACCAAAGCTGATTTCTGCCTCTTACAAATTCCTTCCCCCAGTACTTTGGTTTTACTTGTTCAAGTGTTTGGATAGTAAATTTACCTTTACACATGTTTGTGCTCCAGCCATACATATCAGTTTGTAGAAAGTGAAATGGAGAACAATTCAGCCTCAGTGAAATATCAGAAAAATACCCAGAAGGCACCAAGGCAATACTTGAGTTTCAAATTTTGAGAATGGAATTAGGCCACTAAATCAGTTTTCCTGCCTGTGTCATGGACCATGGGGATATGTCCCAGTTCTTCAGAAAAAGGGCATCTTGCACTCATTCAGTACAACTTACAGGTCTGTGCTGGGGACCTATGGGAAACCTTTGGCTGTGAAACTAATTGAATCTGCATTGAAATGACCTTTCCTTTCTTTATTAAATATCTGGTTTGCCCCACAAACTTTGTCTTTGGCTTGCTTGCATTATTCTTTTTTAACTACACAGTTTGGCTATCTTCCGAGGTTAAAGGAAAAGAAAATGGGAATGACTCATACTTTTCACATTCTGGGAATGATTTTACTTTTGGGTTGAAGATAAGAATGAACCTTTGTCGCAGAGGGGAGACAAGCCAGTTGTCCGTGCAAATTATTCAGTGCCATAGCCAAACTAGAGCATCTCTTTTTGTATGTGGTGTGTGATTTTTGAGACAAGGTTTCAGGCAATCCTGGAACTCACTCTGTAGACCAGGATGGCCTCACATGTACAGAGATCCATCTGTCTCTGCCTCCTGAGTGCTGAGGTTAAAAGGTGTGGGCTACCACTGCCCGGCTAGGGCATCTATTATATTTCAAAAGTGAGCAAGGATAACATACACGGGGTCCCGACTGTCATCAGACCCACAATGTAAAAACTCTAACTCTGAGTGTAGGTTTAGCATGTTCATGGCTGCATTTCTTTTCCCGGGTTAGGAAAACTGCAGTTAGTCAACAGTCTCCTTATTAACATGCTGTCTGTCTTTTCTGTTTGCTTCCATTGTGCCTGCTGTGATAGTGATTGCTTTGTATATGCAGGAATCATTGCCTTTGGAGATTAGGGATACATTGGAAGTAGAAATAAACCAACAGCTCCCACCCATTTTATAGACAATAATAGAAAGGCCTTTTGGGAAAACAATGCTATTCTCTGGGAAAGGTGGGTTAAAAACTTAGGTTTGTAACTGTGTCTATCTTCCTCTTTTCATGACCCTTATTCTTGTAATTTGTCATTTATAATTGAATATCAAATCTAGAGAAATTAGTAAAATAGTGAACATTTTCTTCTAGGCAATAAGAAAAAAATCGTGGAGAAGTTTTATCAATTGGGATTATTGAAAAATCTTCATATCAAGTTTAGGAAGTCTTAGAGGACTATAGAGTCACACTTTCCCAAATGTCCTTCTAATCTTTCTTTTTCTTTCTTTCTTTTTTAATAGAACAAACTATCTTTTCTCATTTTACATACCCATCCCAGTTCCCATTCCCTCCTCTCCTCCCATCCCTTCCACCTTCCCCACACCTCATCCCCCATCCACTCCTCAGAGAGGGTAGGCACATTGCTTTGGGAAAGGTCCAAGGCCCTCCCTACTATATCTAGGCTGAGCAATTCATCTACCCAAAGAGAATGGGCTCCTAAAAAGCTAGCACAAGCAGTAGGGATGAATCCCGGTGCCAATGTCAGTGGCCCAGCAGTCTGCCCCAGCCATGCAACTGTCACCCACATTCAGAGGTTCTAGTTTGATCCTATGCTGGTTCCGTCCCTTTCTGGCTGGAGTTGGTGACCTCCCAGTAGCTGTTTCAGTGGGTGTCCCCATCGTGGTCTCCACCTCTTTGCTCATATTCTCATTCCTCCCACTCTTCAGCTGGACTTTTGGAGCTCAGTCCAGTGCTCTGTCCAGTGCTCTGATGCTGGTCTCTGCCTCTAAATCCCTCAGTTGCTGGATAAAGGTTCTATGGTGACATTTAAGAAAATCATCAGTCTGACTACAGGACAAAGTCAGTTTGGGTCCCCTCTCCTCTATTGCTTAGGGTATTAGCTGGGGTCATCCTTGTGGATTCCTGGGAATTTCTCTAGTGTTAAGTTTCTTGCTAGCCCCATAATGGCTTCCTCAATCAAAATATCTCTTTCCTTTCTCTCCTCTCTGTCCCTCCTCCATCTCTACTATCCTGTTCTTTCAAGTTCTCCTCCTTTCTCCCATTCTCCCTCCTATTTCCCTTTTGCCCTCCCTTCTCGCCCCCAAACTGTGCTCCCAATTTTGTCAGATGATGTTGTCTAGTTCTCCTTCCAGAAGGATCTATATATGTTTTTCTTAGGGTTCACCTTGTTACTTAGCTTCTCTAGGGTCATGAATTATAACTTGTTATCCTTTGCTTTACAGCTAGTATTCACTTATGAGTGAGTACATACTATGTTTATCTTTCTGGGTGTGGGTTACCTTACTCAGGATGGTGATTTCTAGTTCTATCCATTTGCATGCATATTTCAAGATGTCATTGGTTTTTACTACTGAGTAGTAATTCATTGTGTAAATGTACCACATTTTCTTTATCCATTCTTTGATTGGGGGGCACCTAGGCTGTGTCTAGGTTCTGGCTATTACAAATAATGCTGCTATGAACATAGTTGAACAAATGTCCTTGTAGTATGATTGAGCATCCTTTGGGTATATGCCCAAAGTGGCATTGTTGGATGCTGAGGTAGGTTGATATCCAATTTTTTGATAAACCACCGTACGGTTTTCTAGAGTGGTTATACAAGTTGCATTCCCACCAGCAATGGAGGAGTGTTCCTCTTACTCCACATTCTCTCCAGCATAAGCTATCATTGGTATTTTTATCTTAACCATTCTGACGGGTGTAAGATTGAATCTCAGAGTTGTTTTGATTTACAGTTCCCTAATGGCTAAGGATTTTGAACATTTCCTTAACTATCTTTCAGCCATTTGAAAATCTTCTATTGAGAATTCTCTGTTTAGTTCTGTACCCCAGTTTTTTTTGGATTATTTGGAATTTTGATGTCTAATTTCTTGAGTTCTTTATATATCTTGGAGATCAGTCCTTTGTCTGATGTGGTGTTCGTGAAGATCTTTTACCATTCAGCAAGCTGCCTTTCTGTCTTATTGACTGTGTCCTTTGCTTTACAGAAGCTCCTCAGTTTCAGGAGGTACCATTTATTAATTGTTGCTCTCAGTATCTGTGCTACTGGTGTTAGGTAGTGGTCTCCTGTGCCCATGCATTGAAGGCTACTTCCCTCCTTCCCACTTTCTCTTCTATCAGGTTCAGTGTGGTCAGATTTATCTTAATATCTTTAATCCACTTGGACTTGAGTTTTGTGCATGGGAATAAATATGGAACTATTTGCATTCTTCTACATGTTGACATCCAGTTATTCCAGCACCATTTGTTGAAGATGCTTTCTTTTTTTCCATTGTATAATTTTATCTTCTTTGTCAAAAATTAGGTGTTCATAGGTATGTGGATTAATATCTGGGTCTTCAGTTTGATTCCATTGGTTAACCTGTCTGGTTCTATGTTAATACCAAGCTGTTTTCATTACAGTAGCTCTATAATACAGCTTGATGTCAGGGATGGTAATGCCTCTGGAAGTTCCTTTATTGTACAGGAATGTTATAGCTATCCTGGGTTTTTGATTTTCCATATGAAGTTGAGTATTGTTCTTTCAAGGTCTGTGAAGAATTGTGTTGGGATTTTGATGGGAATTGCATTGAATCTATAGATTGCTTTTGATAGAATTGCCATTTTTATTATGTTGACCCAACCTCTCCAAGAGCATGGGAGATCTTTCCATTTTCTGGTATCTTCTTCAATTTCTTTCTTCAAAGACTTAAAGTTCTTGTTGAATAGGTCTTTTACTTCTTTGGTTAGTGTTATCCCAAGGTATTTTATGTTATCTGTGACTATTGTGAAGTGTGATGTCTCTCTGATTTCTTTCTCAGCTTCTTTATCATTTGTATATAGGAGGGCAACTGATTCTTTTGAGTTGATTTTGTATCCTGCCACATTACTGAAGGTATTTATCAGCTGCAGGAGTTCCCTGGTAGAATTTTTGGGGTTACTTATGTATACTATCATATCATCTGCAAATAACGCAAGTTTGGCTTCTTCCTTTCCAATTTGTATCACCTTGATCTCCCTTTGTTGTCTTATTGCTCTAGCCAGAACTTCAAGAACTATGTTGAATAGATATGAAGAGAGTGGACAGCCTTGTCTTGTTCCTGCTTTTAGTGGAATCACTTTGCCTTTCTCTCTATTTAATTTGATGTTGGCTGTCAGCTTGGTGTATATTGCTTTTATTATATTTAGATATGTTAGTTGTATCCCTGATCTCTCCAAGACCTTTATCATGAAGGCGTGTTGGATTTTGTCGAATGCTTTTTCAGCATCTAATGAGATGATCATATGGTTTTATTCTTTCAGTTTATTTATATGGTGGATTACATTGATAGATTTTCATATGTTGAGCCATTCCTGTATCTCTGGGATGAAGCTGACTTGATCATGGTGGATGATTTTTTTTGATGTGTTCTTGGATTCAGTTTGCCAGTATTTTATTGAGTGTTTTTGCATCTGTGTTCATTAGTAAGATTGGTCTTTCCTAGCTGAGTATTTGTGTGGTTTTGGTATTAGGGTAACTGTAGCCTCATAGAAAAGGGTTTAGCAGTGCTCCTACTGTTTCTATTATGTGGAACACTTCGAGAAGCATAGGTATTAGCTCTTCTTTGAAATTCTGGTAGAATTCTGCACTGAAACCATCCAGCCCTGGGAATTTTTTGGCTGGGAGGCTTTTCGGTGACTGCTTCTATTTCCTTGCACATTTTAGGTTTATTTAAATTGTTCACCTGGTCTTGATTTAGTTTTGGTATGTCATATCTCTCTAGAAAATTGTCCATTTCTTTACATTTTCCAGTTTTGTGGAGTACAGGTTTTTGTCGTATGACCTAATGATTCTCTGGATTTCCTTAGTGTCTGTTGCTATGTCACCCCATTTCATTTCTGATCTTTTTAATTTGGATGTTCTCTCTTTGCCTTTTGATTAGTTTGGATAAGGCTTTCTTTTTCTCAAAGAACCAGCTCTTTGTTTCATTGATTCTTTGTATTGTTTTCTTTGTTTCTATTTTATTGCTTTCAGCCCTCAATTTGATTATTTCCTGTTGTCTAATCCTCCTGGGTTAGTCTGATTCTTTTTTGTTCTAGAACTTTCAGGTGTGATTGTAAGTGTGGATGTTTCCACTTTCTTTATGTGGGCATTTAGTGACATCAACTTTTCTCTTAGCACTGCTTTTATATTGTCCCATGGGTGATACTTTGTACCTTCATTTTCATTAAATTCTGGGAAGTCATTAGTTTCTATCTTTATTTCTTCCTTGATCCAGGGGTGGTTCAATTGAGTGCTGCACAATTTCCATGAGTTTGTAGGCTTTCTGCTATTAGTGTTGTTGTTAAATTCTAACTTTAAATAATGGTGATATGATAAGATACAGGGGGTCATTCCTATTTTTGTACCTGTTGAGGTTTGCTTTGTTACTGAGCATGTGATTAATTTAAGAGAAGGTTACATGAGGTGCTGAAGAGAAAGTATATTCTTTTGTGTCTGGGTGGAATGTTCTGTATATGTCTGTTAAGTTCATTTGAGTCATGACATCTGTTAGTTCTCTTATTTCTCTGTTAAGTTTCTGTCTGGTTTACCTGTCCGTTGTGGAGAGTGATGTGCTGAAATCTCCTTCTATTAGTGTGTGGGGTTTGATGTGTGATTTAAGCTTTAGTAATGTTTCTTTTACATATGTGGGTGCCCTTGTATTTGGAGCAGAGATGTTCAGGATTGAGACTTCATCTTGATGAATTGTTCCTGCTATGAGTATAAAGTGTCCTTCTCCGTCTCTTCTGACTGATTTTAGCTTGAAGTCTATTTTGCTAGATATTAGGGTAGCTACACCTGCTTGTTTCTTAGGTCCATTTGATTAGAAAAATTTTTCCCAACCCTTTACTCTGAGGTAATGTCTGTCTTTGAGGTTGAGGTGTGTTCTTGTATACAGCAGAAAGCTGGATCCTGTTTTCGTATCTATTCTCTTAGCCTGTGTCTTTTTATAGGTGAATTGAGTCCATTGAGATTAAAAGATATTAATGACCAGTGGTTGTTAATTCCTGTTATTTGTGTTTCCCTTCTTTGGGTTTTGCTCGTGTCAGGTTATCTGTTATCGTGTTTTTGTGGGTGCAGTTACCTTCCTTGGGTTGGAGTTTTCCTTCTAGTACTTTCTGTAGGGCTGGATTTGTGGATAAGTATTGTTTAAATCTGTTTTTGTTATGGAATATCTTGTTTTCTCCATCAATGGTGATTGAAAGCTTTTGCTGGGTATAGCAATCTGGGCTTGCATTCATGGTCTCTTAGTGTCTGGATCACATATTTCTAGGACCTTCTGGCTTTCATGGTTTCCATTGAGAAGTCGGGTGTAATTTTGATAGGTCTTCCTTTATGTTTTGAGTTTTGATTATTATATGGTGAGGGGCCTTTTTCTTTCTTTCTTTCTTTCTTTCTTTCTTTCTTTCTTTCTTTCTTTCTTTCTTCTTCTTCTTTTTTTTTGGTCCAGTCTATTTGGTGTTCTGTAAGCTTCTTGTATCTTCATAGGGATATCCTTCTTTAGGTTGGGAAAGTTTTCTTCTATGATTTTATGAATATATTTTTTGTGCCTTTGAACTGGAGTTCTTCTTTTTCTTCTATCTCTATTATTCTTAGGTTTGGTCTTTTTATGTTGTCCCAGATTTTCTGGATGCTTTATGTTAAGAAATTGTTGGATTTAATGTTTTCTTTGAGCAATGAATCTATTTCCTCTATAGTATCTTCAACACCTGAGATTCTCTTTTCCATTTCTTGTATTCTGTTGTTATGTTTGCCTCTATAGTTCCTGTTCATTTGCCCAGATTTTTTATATCCAGAATTCCCTTGGTTTATGTTTTCTTTGTTGCCTCTATCTCAGTCTCCATGTCTTGAACTGTCTGAGTCACCTGTTTGTTTTTTCATGGTTTTCTTGAGTTTCTTTGAGAGAATTATTGATTTTTCCCCAATATTTTGTTTGTCTTTTCCTCCATTTCTTCACAGAAAATTTTCATTTCCTCTTAAATGGTCTCCATAATCCTCATGAAGTTTATGTTTGAAATCATTTTATTCTACTTCTTCTGTGTTAGGATGAGCAAGTCTTCCTGTTATTCAACCACTGGCTCTGGTGTTACTATTTTGTTTTTTAGGTTGTTTAATGAATTCTTGCATTGGCTTCTACCCATCTTTTCCTCCAATTGGTGCTGATGGTGTCTTTGCCTTTTGGCCCAATCCTTGCAGTGGCTGCTTGTGTCTTTGGGTACTTTTCTTGGTCTGCTCTGTACTGTTACTGTCTGGGTTTCAAGGAGCTACTGAGGTCTCTGTTAGCCTGCTCTCTAGGTCTGCTCTCTTGGTCTACTCTGTGCAATCCCAGCCTGTGCTTCAGAGTTTCTCTCTTGGTCCTCTCTCTTGGTTCTCAATGTTTAGTTGCAACTTGTGTTTCAGAGTTCCTCTGAGGTTGCAGGGGGGATAGGAAAGTTTTGGGAGTGAAGTGGGACTTGACGCTTGCAGGGTCCAATCAATGGGGTGGGGGTATTGGAGCAGCCTACCTGTAGGAAGATTGCCTACTGGTTGGCTGGAGAAACTGAGGCAGGTGGGAGAGGGGCCCAGGGTTTTACCCAGGTATGGAGGGCCTAGAAAGGGACTGTCCTGCTAGGTGGGTGGCCCTCTCTGTGAATTTGTAGCCTGTGTTTCAGTGCTCCTTTGAGGTTGCTGGGGGCGGGGCAGATAGGAGGGTTTAGGGGCAGAATGGTACCTATAGCTTACAGGATCTGATTGATGGGATGGGGTGCAGCCTGAGGAAACTTGCCTGCTAGCTGACTAGAGCGGCTGAGGCAGGTGGGGGAGGGGCCTGGGTTTTGCTCCAGTATGGAGGGCCTAGAGAGTGTTGATGTTGCAGGGAGTGGGGTGTTGTGGGGGGTGGGGTTTGGTAATAGGAGATGATAGGATGGCTTGGGGGCCGAGTGGGACTTGGGTCCAATTGATGGGATGGGGTGTTGGATCAGCCTCCTAACCTTTATTTTAACAGAATTCTTAGGAATTAGAGATGCAAAAGATGGCAAGAACGATTAGCAACTAAGTGGACTTTGCTTTGTATGTCTGCTCACTGGCACAACAAATACCTTTCTGGGTGAAGTTTGGGTTGGTTCATGGTGGCACTTGTCCTTTCTCAGATACAGATCAAGAATGAATACTTTTCTCGTTGTACACTGACTTTACATCTGTTGAGGGGTTCAGAGATACAGCTAGACACACGCTAGGAGGGAACCCTTTTCTTTCATGGTGTTAAGAATATTTTCTAACGCGAGCTCTCTGCCGATGTAAAATTCCCAATCAAGCCAAATCAAAACAAGCCAAATTAAGAAATATCCAGGTTTAATGGGAGTTCTGTGCTCTCGGGTGGCCCTGAGGGGAAACCAGGAAGCCGCAGGAAAGTGACCACCGGGAGGAAGAAAAGGAGACCACATGTTCCTCTTTCAGGAGACCGCTTAAATATTCTTGAGAGTGGTCCTGACCCCCGCCCCAGGGAGGGGTCAGGACCTGGCCTGCTGGGATTTGGAGTCCAGAGTGCTTACTCTCAGCATCAGCGGGCTAGGATAGATGCAAGGGGCTGGGGCCTAAGCTCCCAACTTAACACATGGTACATGCACCTGATGGTACTACATTGCATGTAGCTTCATTTCTGTTACTGAGAGTTTAATGATGAACAGTATTATCTATGGCTGCTCAGTGACACCACTCAGGAAATCTACAGCCAGAGCTTTATTGTAAGTCAGAGTGTTCTGTAAGTTTATGCAAACATTTAGATGCTTACATAAATCTGATATATAATGTATGTCATCTTAGATTATAATTATCTATATGGTTTTCTTTCCTTTCATACTCAACCATGGTAGGTATAACTATGTAAATCTATGTGACCCCCATAGTATATAAATTCCAGCGTTTGTTGTATAAAATAATTTTCCATCCAATACATGCATACACTTTAAGTAAATAACCTGACAATTATGTCCTAAATGATTTTACTGTAGTGTTGCATCCTTGGAGAGAAGAATATTTGTGGAGGGTGATGAGGAGAGGATATGGTGAAATTTCTGATTTAGTTACTGGTGATACTGCACACTAAAGACAGAAGTAGAAGACTTCTTCAGTGTGAGTTCTGGCTACAGGAATTGAACGAGACTCCTAGGACAGAGAGAGCTGAGGAAACAAGCTCCACCTGGGGCAGAAGCCAGGAGCAAATCCAGCCCTGGGAGCCAACCCAGTCCTGGGACACTGATTGAGCCAACGACCTGACTCAGAGCCCACGACCTCCACCGGAACCGGAGTGGGACTGAACCAGTTACCCAGGACAAGGAGAGAACGGGCTCCACCAGGAACAGAAGATAGGAGTCAACCCGGTCCCAGGACTCGAGC